>OX235272.1:49366422-49516884 GCA_944472155.2 Trichobilharzia szidati
AGACATATTAAAAATTCTAAAAGTACAAACAATAACTTTATTTTTCGCTGGAATCGGGGAAGTGAAATGAAGCAGGCTGGTGAAAGCCTTCGGGAAGCCGGTCAGCCGATATGCCTTCTTTCGATGAAGGCAAAAATAAGGATGGGGAGGTGGAATATTCGTACAATGTACGAAACTGGAAAGGCTGCCCAGGTAGCCGCAGAAATGAGGAGATATAAAATAGAAGTGTTGGGAATCTGCGAAAGCAGATGGGACGGATGTGGAAGGTGCCAACTACAAACTGGAGAGACAATAATCTACTCCGGTCACCCAGAGGACGATCACGAGTACACCGAGGGAGTAGCCATCATGATGTCACCAACAGCAGCTAAAGCTCTCATGCAGTGGGAACCAATCTCCTCCAGGATAATGACAGCCAGGTTCAACTCAAAAGGAAAAAAGGTTACAATCATTCAATGCTACGCGCCTACAAACGTCTTAGAACAAGAGAAGAAGGAGGATTTCTACAGTCAGCTACAAACAGTAATGAACAACGTCCCAAAGAGCGATATCAAAATCCTGATGGGTGACATGAATGCGAAACTGGGAGGAGACAATACAGGAAGAGGACTCACCATGGGTCGCGAGGCCCTCGGTGAAATGAACGAAAATGGTGAACTCTTCTCAGACTTCTGCGCCTTCAATGACTTGTTGATTGGTGGCAGTGTTTTCAAACACAAAGATATACACAAGGCAACATGGATTTCACCAGATGGACACACCAAAGACCAGATAGACTTTATTTCAATCTCAAGGAAGTGGAGACGGAGCCTACTGGACACAAGATCGAGGAGAGGAGCAGATGTGGGTTCAGCCCACTGTCTAGTACAAGAAACTTTCAAGGGGAAGCTAAAAGCCTCGAGGATAGCTGGGGATAGGCCACAATGCAGGTTTAACAATCAAAAACTGAAGAACACAACCACAAAGGACACTTTCACTGCAACTCTCAGAGTAAAGCAGGAAACACTACGTGGCATCACTGAGGAATCATGCGTGAAAGACCATTGGAACTCTCTGAAGGTGATTTTCAACGAAACGTGTTCAACGGTTCTAGGAAGAAAGAAGAGACAATACAAGGAATGGCTGTCAACGGACACTTGGAAACTAATACAGAAGAGGAGAATGGTGAAAGAGAAAACGATTCAATGCAAAGATGGACAAGAGAAAGAGACGCTGAGCTCAACTTACACAGCACTGGACAAAGAAGTGAAGAAGAGTACTAGGAAGGACAAAAGACAATTCTACGACAATCTGGCCACTGAAGCTGAGAAGGCAGCAGGCAAAAGGGACCTGAGGACACTTTATCAGATAACCAAGTCTCTATCCGGGAAGAGATCAACACAAGTGAAACCTGTAAAAGACAGCCAAGGGAACCCAATTACCAAAGAAGAAAGACAGATTAAACAATGGGCGGACCACTTCAAAGGACTCTTGAACCGACCACCACCTACAACCCGTCCAGAAATACCAACAACAGCACGCACACAACTGCAAATTGACACCAGGCCTCCAACGAAAGCTGAAGTCATCAATGCGATCAAGCTTCTGAAAGCTGGAAAAGCAGCTGGACCAGATGGAATACCCCCGGAAGCATTGAAAGAGGACTCAGAGACGACAGCAGATATGCCGACTCCATTATTGCAAAAGGTCTGGATGGAGAGAAAGGTGCCTACTGACTGAAGGAAAGGTCACCTCGTGAAACTACCAAAGAAGGGCAACCTAGGACTCTGCAATAACTGACAAGGAATCATGCTCCTGTCGACGCCGAGTAAATTCCTGAGTCGCATTATCCTGGAGAGAATAAAGGACGCGCTGGATACAGAACTGCGACCAGAAAAAGCTGGATTCAGGAAAGGCAAATTATGTTCTCACCAAATTGCAACTCTACGCATCATCATCAAGAACAAAGCAAGGAGCGGCAATCAAACCTCTACCTCAACTTTATAGACTTCGAGAAGGCTTTTGACAGCGTTGACCGCGAAGTAATTTGGAAACTGCTCGAGTACTACGGCGTATCTCGAATATTCACCAACCTCAGTCAACAGCTGTACGACAACGGCACATGTCAAGTGATCCACAATAGAAAACTCAGCGAAGCGTTTGGAGTAAACATAGGAGTCAAACAAGGGTGCTTATTATCACCAATGATATTCCTAATTGTGGTGGACTGGATTATGCGTCAGACAGTGAGAAACGAGAAGACAGGGATATCCTGGACCGACGTGAAGAACCTAGAAGACCTGGATTTCACGCGTGGATGATTTATGTTTGATGTCACACAAAATTGAAGACTTACAAGCGAAAACCGACAAACTGGTCGAAGAAGCCGCAAAGACAGAACTGCAGGTGAACATAGACAAGACGGAGGTTATGAAAATAACCAACCAACAACAACAACAACAGCACCAACATCCAGCGCCAATCACCATCAACGGGAGGGATTTGAAAGAGGTTACTTCTTCCACTTATCTAGGGAGCATTGTCTCAACTACAGGAGGAACGGACGAAGATGTCAAATCGAGAATCGGGAAGGCGAGAAACACATTCATCAACCTGAAACCAATCTGGAAATCTTCGTCACTCAGTATCAACAACAAAGTGATTCGGATTTTCAATACAAACGTCAAGTCAGTTTTGCTATACGGATCAGAAACTTAGCGGGTCACAAAGAATATTTCCAACAGGTTGTAGACCTTTATCAACAACTGTCTTCGCTGGCTGTATACTGAAGATCAGATTGCCGGAAAGAATCACCAACAAGAAACTATGGGGACAAACAAAACAGGAACCAATCGCTCAACAAATATTCAGGAGAAAGTGGAGATGGATTGGACACTCATTGAGGAGGCCATTGGGTGACATGGTGCGTCAGGCCAACGCTCGAGTGGATCCCGAAAGGGAAGCGGCGAGTGGGACGTCCAAGGGTGACATGGATGAGATCGTGTGAAGAGGAGTTGAAACAGCATGGATTAACCTGGATGCAAGCGAAAAGTACAGCAGAAGACAGAAGCAAGTGGAGGCGTGCACTTGAAGCCTTATGTTCCACTAGGAACCCAAGGGAACAATAATAATTATAATTCAGTGCAGTTTCATCCAGCTTTGATTCATTCTGACAAATTCGTATGAATACAGATGACACTTAATGAAACTTCCCTTTTATTTAATGGGTAAAACCAAGAAAGTGCGTGTATTTCCCTCGGAATGTGCTTGTCATGCACACGCTTCTCCCAGACGATTCATTTTCACACCCACGTGGTAAAATCTCAAGTCAATGAAGTGTATTATCCTGCTTGTCTTCACAAGTGAGAGTAAGCGAAGAGTAATTTTTGTTCTATTTCATCACCAGTTTATTCGTTGACATTCTCATCACCAATATAACAGTGACACATATTCAAATTGTTGATGACATCATTCAACCCTCTATTCTCAATTTTAAAATAGAGAAAGTCTGTTAAAATCTGACTAATGTGTGAGCACTTCATCCTCAAATATTCTTGTTGCCAGCAGGTGAATGAAATTGCCACGGTTATTCTTCTGCGAATTTTATTGTCAGTATTATTATTATTATTGGAAGGTTCATGTGAAACTGGCTAAACTTATTTACAGACGAACGCTACAAGTTTGTGTTTATTCCAAATATGGTGTGTTAACATCACTTTCTGAAAACTTCAGTTTAATTCATTTACTGTTGTTCTTCAAGTGTTTACGTTGACATACGAGACTCATCCGTGAACTAGTGTTTAAAAATGCACACTTTGAGCAAATACGAGACTGTCCACTAACGAATATACACATTCTCGACATATGAGTTGAAATAACAATACATATATGGAAACGGATTCGTACTCGACAAAAGATGTGACGGAATCTTTGAAAGTCATGAGCAATAATCACTCAACAATGCCAACTAGCCACTATCCATTCCGAAAATTTCACAGGTACAAAATGCATTTGTAGGAAAAAACACTAACGTTCAATACCCTAGGATCAAGAGGAATATTCGCAACGAGTTTGGGTTAAAACTCTTTCTGTAAGAATTGGATACATAGAAACAGTTTTACGGCAGACACTCTGTGGTTGAAAGCTCACTCAACGTCGTCACACTGAATCGATTCAAAGAAAATTACAATAGTGAAACAACCCATTATTGTCAACAGTTCACCATCATACAATAGCTAGTCTAAAGCATCACGGTTAGACATCAACCAATAGAACAACTAATATGGAATCCCAGAGAAGAAGTTATGCAAATTTTAGAATGTTGACACACACACACACACGTTAGGGTTTTAAAGGGTGATAATACTTAGTTGAACTCGGTTGAAACATTCGATATTGTGAAAAAATTCTTAATGGAGAGATTTTGAAACTAGTTAGTCTGCATCACACTAATATAAGTATGTAAAATAAGTGATTGTGTTCGTAATGTAGGTGAAATAATTATATGTGGATCATTGTGATGAGTAAATTGAGGAAATTTAACTGCATAGCGAATGATGAAATGATTGCGGTAGTTTAAACGATCTGGAAAAATTATCGGCCATGGCGTGGTATGCATTATGCGTTGTATGCTTGGTATCAGCTTATTCATCCACATAATAGGATTAGAGAGTCTCAAAGAATGAAGACGTTAATGCTTATATTTATCACTGCGACCTCACATAAGTTTCAGTAGTACTGTCAATTCACTCAGAATTCATTCACTTGGAATAGGCGTAGCTCTCATTTCATAGGTTAAAAATGCATTTCTGCAATGAAATCAGAGCTAAACACTCAAATGTGAAAATCCATAGTTTTCCGGTAACCATGTCCAGCAACAGAACCAGTCACAGGGAATATGTTGTTACTCAAGACAAATGTTCTGGCTTTCACTCGTACCAATATAATGAAGCTTTTGATTATATTCCTGACCATTTTTCCAGTTTTGAAAAATGAGTAACGCTATCTGACCGGTCAGATAGTCACTCCGCTCTTCTAATGTGAAATATATTATGGATACAAAGCATAAAGTTGATATTTACAAATAAAGTATAATTATATTTCAATAGTTTACACACAATGATAAGTTTTGTTATTGGTAATATTTCGAGCAAAATTACTGCCCGTGTTCACATCACTGTTGCAATTGTTTGATTCACACATTCATGATTTGTACTCATACATAGTTCATTATTTTTGCCCATTCATGTTTTTTTGTATTTGAGTTATATTCCACGTTCATTCATGTGTTTGTATTAAGAATTATATTCCAAGTTGTTCATAGTTGTACTGAGTCACCCTTGTTACATGTATCCGGTGTGACTTTAATGAATATCAATTCTGTTATAAGTCTTTCTTTCCATTTGTTCATGTTAGTTTTTAGAATACACACATTGCCCCAATCGATATTGTGGTTTTTGTCCCATACATGTGCAGCTATCGATGAATTTTTTTCAAGATTTTTGTAGGCTTGTGTTCCTGTTGGTTGACCTTTGGTTAGGCGTTTATGTTCATTCACTCTTATTTTGAGTGATCTGGACGTTTGCCCCACATATTTAGTTGGACAGTCAGCACAAGATATTTTGTAAATCAAGTTGTTTTATCCATCATTTTTATGGGATCTTTCAGTTGATTTATTTTATTTTTGATTAGATTTGTCGGTTTGAAAGTTGTCTAAATGCCGATATTTTTTAGGTTTCTTTGAATTGCCTCTGACGTACCATTTTTATATGGTATTGTGACTGTCTTTTTGCATTCTTCCATCTTGTTATCCTCTGGTTTTACACTCTTTTTTCTCTTTTTTATATTATCTTTTATAAATTCTTTCGAGTAGTTGTTTTCGAGTAGCATTTTGAATAGGACATTTATTTCTTTACATTGGTCCTCTGGCGTTGTTGTAAGTCTACGTATTCTATCTGCAAGACCTTGTATTAATCCTCGTTTCACCGTGAGTGGATGAGCTGAGTGATAATCAAGGAATCTTCCAGAGAGTGTGGTTTTTCTATATAGCGTCGTTTTAATGCTGCCATCTGTTATTCTTTGTATTTTGCAATCTAACATAGGCAGTTCCCCAATTTCATTCTCTACTTCCATAGTGAATTTTATTGAGTCGACATGGCTGTTTATGTGTGAGAAGAGTTTCTCAATATCGTTTCTTTCACTATTACTAGTGTGTCGTCTACATATCTCCACCAACATTTCAGTGATGACCTGAATGGTTTAAGGGCATTCTCTTCCCAATAATCCATGAATATGTCAGCTATTATTGGTGAGATAGGTAGTCAGACAAATTAAAGAAGTAATTGGTATGTCAAAGTGGTTTTAAATTATGCCAAAATCATGCATTATATCTAGAATATATGACAAGATAAATTGCATAAAGAGGGATATCCAATAAGACCGACTGTAGACTTAGAAACACACCGACGTATATGCTATCAAGATTTCTCTCGACAATACTAAGAGCAACAAGAGACAACTCAAAAGCTGGAATAGTAGATTCATTTGAATCAGTGAAGCGACTAAAAACCACTAAAATAGAGGAAGATGAAATACTAGTCAGCTTTGATGTAAACAGTCTCTACACGAAAATACCCATTCAAATGGCCATGAATGCACTGAAAGAGAAACTAAAAGAAGTTAGTGGCCTAAAAGACAGAACAGTTATCCGTAGAAGATATTATAAAAAGGGATGGAATTCTGTCTGACAACAACATATTTCGCATACGAAGGGAAGATATACCAACAAAATGGAGGAGTGGCCATGGGATCGCCGATCTCACCAATAATAGCTGACATATTCATGGATTATTGGGAAGAGAATGCCCTTAAACCATTCAGGTCATCACTGAAATGTTGGTGGAGATATGTAGACGACACACTAGTAATAGTGAAAAAAACGATATTGAGAAACTCTTCTCACACATAAACAGCCATGTCGACTCAATAAAATTCACTATGGAAGTAGAGAATGAAATTGGGGAACTGCCTATGTTAGATTGCAAAATACAAAGAATAACAGATGGCAGCATTAAAACGACGCTATATAGAAAAACCACACACTCTGGAAGATTCCTTGATTATCACTCAGCTCATCCACTCACGGTGAAACGAGGATTAATACAAGGTCTTGCAGATAGAATACGTAGACTTACAACAACGCCAGAGGACCAATGTAAAGAAATAAATGTCCTATTCAAAATGCTACTCGAAAACAACTACTCGAAAGAATTTATAAAAGATAATATAAAAAAGAGAAAAAAGAGTGTAAAACCAGAGGATAACAAGATGGAAGAATGCAAAAAGACAGTCACAATACCATATAAAAATGGTACGTCAGAGGCAATTCAAAGAAACCTAAAAAATATCGGCATTTAGACAACTTTCAAACCGACAAATCTAATCAAAAATAAAATAAATCAACTGAAAGATCCCATAAAAATGATGGATAAAACAACTTGATTTACAAAATATCTTGTGCTGACTGTCCAACTAAATATGTGGGGCAAACGTCCAGATCACTCAAAATAAGAGTGAATGAACATAAACGCCTAACCAAAGGTCAACCAACAGGAACACAAGCCTACAAAAATCTTGAAAAAAATTCATCGATAGCTGCACATGCATGGGACAAAAACCACAATATCGATTGGGACAATGTGTGTATTCTAAAAACTAACATGAACAAATGGAAAGAAAGACTTATAACAGAATCGATATTCATTAAAGTCACACCGGATACATGTAACAAGGGTGACTCAGTACAACTATGAACAACTTGGAATATAATTCTGAATACAAACACATGAATGAACGTGGAATATAACTCAGAAACAAAAAAAACATGAATGAGCAAAAATAATGAACTTTGTATGAGTACAAATCATAAATGTGTGAATCAAACAATTGCAACAGTGATGTGAACACGGGTAGTAATTTTGCTCGAAATATTACCAATAACAAAGCTTATCATTGTGTGTAAACTATCGAAATGTAATTGTACTTTATTCCATCTAATCTACAATGGTCAAACTTTTTAGTGATATTAATTTATGTTTACACTTCTTCATACCTCTACATAAGACGTGTTCGAGGAATATTCTAAATTATGTAGGAGCCTTAGCGATCAAGAAATTTACACAGCCTCTAAGTGTTCGGAAATAATTTGTCATCACATGAAACCTTTCTTGATAAACATTGTGTTCATATTGTGACAATTGCACTATTATCTCATGTTTTTGGATAATTCATCCCAGATTTTATTTTTGACTTCAACATTGCCACTTAACTTCACCCATGACTTTTGACTTAACGATTTAAAATCCTTATATCTGTCTCCATAACAATTTCTTATGTAATCTGATTGCTCGAAATGTGTTGCGTAAATGAAATACACGATCCTATCTTTAATGCATCTCCTTAGTCTTCTATCAAGGATCAAATGACAAATGAATTATTTACTGTGCATATTTCAATCACAAAATCCACCAGGAATCAAACGTGGAAACTTCAGGTTACGATATCAAGCATGCTAACGATTCGACCAGATGTGTCGAAATTTAAAGGCGTGTGAATTCAAACTTTGGCAATTCACGATATAAAGCTACCCTCAGTCAAGTGCTTCAATGAGTACCCACCCCAAATTGACAAGGTGAATGCTGCTTGTCACTACTCCTCGAAACGGCTTAAATACACCAACCTAGTAGTCAACAGTTAGCTAGAAATTGATGTAAAAATTATGGTATTCCGCGGGAATCGGGACAATTTTCTGTTCATGTCTCCCGTTTAAGTGGTTAATACATTTCCAGAATGTAATCAACGCAATACACCAAAACATCGTAGTCCACTGTCTCCTAAAACCACAATCACAAATCAGTGCAATGATGCAGCATTTTCCGCAACATTCAAATGAAACAAAGTTTTACACTGTAATTTTCATTTGTTATGAGTAATGATCATATTTCTTGCTGTCCTTATGGATTCTTTACAAGCGAAATTTCCACACACTGATGAAATAATTCCGCTTGTATTCCGTGTTCCGAGTGTTATCTGTGAATACCCTGTCTTTCCAGAATTCATCCAAATGCAATTAAATTGTTTCATAAACAACCAAGAAAACATGCGTCTGTGTATATTTCGTTTCCACAAAAAGAGATTCTGATAAAATAAGGGATATAAAACATGAGAGCAGATTTCTTCAGTATACCACAAAGCTCTCTAAATGAGGTGACGACTGTGACAGAACCAATATATAATCACAACGTATCAGTAGACCTGTGATGGACAGTTTTCATAAATATTCACTCCAAAATGAAATAAGGTAAATGTAGAATCAGATCCATATAACATAATGGAATTAGGCATAGTTCACTTTGCCAGTTTTAGGAAGATCCACACACTGACGTAAAGAATTTGAATTGGTTCAGTGCATTCGTATTCTAATGTTGAAATGAGTCTAAGTTTGAGTGATGAGATCGGAACTGTTTGATGAAGGTATTGTTCATTTTCAGGGTCTCACAGCATTACCATAAATGTGACAAGAGTTGTGTTTACAATTACAGGGGAACTGTATCTATTTGTGATATGAAGTATTCACCTTCATTCTCCGTTCTATTGAACGATTTCTTACCTTAACGTGAACCCACCTCAAAGAATATCCATGTTGGTTTTCAAGTGAATCAGAAAGATGAATAATGATACTATTCGGAAATATGTCAAAAGTGGCCACCTAGAAACATTTATTTTTATTTTTTTTTATTTTGATTACAGCTTGATGCCACATCGTATTTTCAGTACAAGTATGACATTTTCAGCATGAATATCGGTAGCCCAAATTTTGCAGGCCGACCATAGATATCGGGTGTGCGTCGGTAGGGGTTCGGACCCCGGACCATGTGCATGGTGGGCGAGAGTCCTAACCACTGTGCCACCGACGCATCTTTGAACGTCGTCCATGAATTTTCATGTATAGATATACGTTGTTGCATATCATACTGCATGCATACGTGTCTTCCTTGAGTGTATAGGATTGAACCAAATACTAACCTTATCACTTCTCGTGTATCACAATAACTGAGAGGGTGGAGACATTTTCGAACCTGTAGGGGTCAAATACCATGCTTCAGTGTGTTTCTTATAGGATTAATTCCACTGACTTTTGGTTACGCGTGCACTTTTCAGCGCGTTGTATAAAAAAATAAGTTAGTTACACGTCGAAAAGTATAGACATCTTTCTGACCTGTCATTCTGAAAGGTGCTAGACAATGTTGGTACTTAGCATATTGCAATGGTAGAAGACAAAAGACTTGATGATAGAATGTTTCTTCATATATAGCCGAATTACGTACGCCAACTGTACAACTCACCGTTAGCACAAATCTTCCATGTTGTGTTACTTCTGGCCGTCATACTGTGTTTCTTTGTCTTGCTCTCAAGTCTCCCATGGTTCTCCGCAACTCTGCACCATTTTTCATCTCTGATATCAAATGTATCTCTCTTTGCTATTAGCTATGCCGACGAACGTGTCGCTATATACTACTGATAAACCTTAACAGTAGCAGACACCACACACGTCCCCCCAACAAATAGTTTCGAACGGAACCATTTTGATCTTCTTGGTTCTATCCCTTCCTGTTGTACCTTGGTCCCGGCTTCCTTATCCCACTGAATGCGTTTCTGCAGTTGGCTGATATTAACCCGTTTCTGCTTATTGCCTCTTTTGATAGCACAAATGGGTCCACGTCTCTTAGTGACAGCATATGGCTCTTCCTACTTCGAAGAAAGTTTCCGTGAACCTGGTTCACATCTAACCATGTCCTTTCTTTCTTTATACTTCACCTGATCGTAGACCTCAAAGGTTCTGCATCGGATCTTTTCTTCCTGTTCCGATTTCGCTTCATCTTTATTCTGTTCACGCTTCACATTCCTGATGGCGTCTTTCTTTTCTGTTCGCAGCCGCATCATACTCTACTCCTGTGAAGTGGTAGTCGTAGTTTCCTCCTATAGATCAACTGAAATGGTGATTTCTTTGTTGTCTACTAAAATAGACGCACAATGTGGTAGTAGAATCAATGCACAGTTATGCAAAGTTCACCACAATTCCTTGAAACTTTGCTACCTAAAATATATACAAACATTTGGAACTTTTATATGCTGCGCTTCCCATGGAACTATTCGCTCATTCGGACAGATTTACAACTCTTATTAGATTTGTGGTACAGATATTTATGATTAAATATGTTACCATCTTCATGTACAGTTGACATGAATAATGTTAAGTCACTGACTAGTTTCATCTGCTTCTTTTACAAGATTAAAGTTGAAAGTGATCAGGTTTCGGCGCTTCATATGCCAACTGTTTGAACATTCGAGAATCCTTCCAGAAGGGTCAAAAACTTCCACTTAGGAAAAAGAGGAATGAGCACAAAATTACTATAAATTCAACATAACAACACAAAGAAGAATCAGTCCATCACAATCAAATAGAATGTAACGAGATCACATCCTACAGAAACACGCTAAAATTACCACTAATAGGTAGACAAAATATGTACGAATGTATCACACCTAGGAAAATAGAATATCCGCTGTTTGTTTTGATATAACTAGTTCACTCACTGATATTCCGATTAGTGCATCTCTGGAAAGCAGTTAGGAATGAACTAGACATTAATTCGGAACTTAGAAGTACTCCCAAGCTCTCAGTTGATGAAATAATATTAGGTGTTCAGTTATGTTTAACCTCCACCGTATTCAAATTTCAAGATCAAATATGCAAATAAACGAATAGAATGACGATGGGATCATCAATATCGCAATAGTAGCAGACAAATATATGGACAGTTGGAAACATGAAGTTCTTAGAACGTCTAATCATACTTTTAGGTTGTGGTGAAGACATGCGGATGACAAATTCACTGCATTGAAATCTGAACATATCCATCAGTTTTTTACGCACGTAATATCAACAGTACACAGAATCCAATCCACTTCTGAGTTATGGAACAAACAAAGTGAGTTGACCGTGCTACACTGTAAAATAAATTGAAAATAAGATGTCGGCTTAGATGCTGGAATTTTTGAGAAGCTGACACGCTCTAATGAATGCTTAGACACTAATTTATCTCATCTAGAATCAGTAGAGATAGATTCAGTAAAATGTCCATATAATCTGGCCAGGGGCCTAACTAGCAAGCTGGAAGACCTAAAAATTGAAATCAAAAAATAAAGAAAATATTACTAGCAAATAACTACCCACCAGAATTCATTCAGAAATGTATGAAGAACCATGGAAAAATGACTAGCAAAGAGAATAACAAAATCCATAGAGAATTCAAAGCATCTGTAGTAATGTTGAATACACAAGGAAATTTAGAGGACTAACGTAGGATACTCAACCAGCTGGATTAAGATGGCACTTAAACCAACCAAACAACCAACTCTGTCAGAGATGAAATTTGTCGGCTTAAGGACCCTATACATCCAATTTAGTAATATAATTAAGTTTACCAAATACCATATAATGAGTATTAGGTCAGTTACTTAAACGTAACTAGTAGATCGGGTTCAATTAAGTTGTTGGAACATAAGTGCGTAGCTAGGCTTAGAATAATTGACACTCATAAGTTAAATAACCCAGGAAAAAGCTGTGCCATTGTGTTGCATTCACTTAGACGTAACCATACAATAGCACTCAACATGGTGGATGTATAAAGCGTAATATGGTTATGTGTAGAGTCACTAATTCTTTGTTTATAGAAATGGCCTGGCGCCCATACAAGAGACATGGAAATCTGTAAAGCACAGAGCACACTGTGAAACCTTGTGACTAATTTGATATGCACACGAGCAATAATTTGTGCTCAAGACGTCATCAGCTTATTAATACTGCAATCACTCTGTGTTGTTTCGAGTAAGTATAGGCATAGTGATTTCACAGTGTGCTTTGCTAAAATTTCCTGTTTTACATATTTTGGCAAATTTTTCTGACCTCGTATTTATATGTCTTTCCTGTACATTCGTATGAGACTGAATTGTCCATAATGCATTGTTTGAATTTACCTACGAACACGTGTCAATATAAATCAAATCAAGTGTGGCTGTAGACCATTATAGTTTAAAATCCACCTTAAGTCGCCATTTCGAAATGATAGTTTAAAGAGATATTTTACAAAGGTGCTTAGCACATGGATGTCCAATTGAAATTACACTCAACTCATGCATTCCATGAAAACAATTTGCGAATTCGGATACCAGTCTATTTTCGATACAGTCATGCAATCCCAGAAATATACGCATGAAATAAAACTTTCCATATTAGTTTGTTCATTAGATGTATCACACAGTCATTGAAACAGTATTATGTACTGGATGACACAGTTTCGAACAAAATTTATTATTCATAATCATGTCATCAATTATAAACACACGACTTCAAACCTTGAGTTTTATAGTCTTTTTTGTTCTCTCCAGTTTATCGTCGTAGAGGTAGTAGAATTTCCCGTATGTCCGGCTGGACAGATGTTGAATCATTCCTATTACACGTGTTTGCAGTTGATTCGATAAACAAAGCTTCCGTTATCAATCTTCCCCACTCACCATCCTGTTACAGTAGATTTTGAAAGTGTCATCTTATCCCATCCATCCTATTGTATGGTTATGTGCAATTGCATGTAAGATAAGATGACAGTTTTAAAATCTAATGCAAGAACAGGGTGGAGAGAGAGGTTGATAACAGAAGCTTTGTTTATCGAATCAACTGCAGACACGTATGTAATAGAAATGAATCAACACCTGTCCACCCAAATATCTAAAAAATCTCTACTACCCCAACGACGACAAATAGGAGAGAACGAAGTAAACTATAAAACTCAAGTTTCGAAGTCATGTGATTCGAATTGATGACATGATTATGAACAATAATGAATTGTGTTCAAAAATGTGTCATCCAGTAAATTATACTGTTTCAGTGACTGTGTGATACATCTGATAAACAAACTAATATGGAATTACTTACTACCACAGTGCCCAAGTTTGGAAAATATATGAAATAAAACTTTGTTCTTGAAGTTGTACACAACTGGATTAGACTGCTTCAGTACAGTACAGTTTTGTGTGACTGAGTTCAAAATATTATTAAAGGGTAAATTCGCAATGGCAAAGTTTGATAAGACCATGTGGGATTGATAGTGTAGACTCTGTAACCGCTGTCAGCACCATCGGTTTTCTTTCAAAATTTGATTTACCAAAACACAAAATATCTCTCATATTTCAGTCAAATAACAGGAAATCAAACTTCTCAGCGTAAGAGTTTCAAGGAAGCTGACGAACTCAGTTAAATATATGAAATGTGTTTATTTAAGTAATTAGTGAGTGAAAGTATCCAGGAGCAAAGTGAGAATGCGAGCACTGGAGTTTAACCCATTATTATATAGTGTTGATTTGGTCTGAGAAATTGACGCTAATGCAGTAGTAGTTTAGCAAGAGAAAGTAATTTGCTGATTAGTGTATCCAAATTCATTGAAGACAGTGACAGAAATGATTTACTGTGGCATCCGCATCTCGCCTATTTAGGTCTACACATACAATTGAAAGTAGAGTGGTAGATAGACAAATTTGGAAAGAGATAATTCTAAAAACGCAGAATACTGGTTTCCTAATTACGGAAATATCTAGACGTTGCTTTGCTTCCATAACATCACCATGATTACGGTTTCATATTCTGAAGCAGTATTATCGACTACCACATTGGATGACGATTCTAAATATGAACTTTTTTGAAATGACACGTAGAAAGACTAAATCCATTGATGAGTTCAGACTTGCTTGTACGGATGGGGTATCAGTTTTCATGCACATTGGGAAACGCGCAAACCCCGTGAGTAAGCGAAAATCATGGAACAGGGATATTTGGATATTATGATTACACCTTAGTCAAGTAGCAGACAAAATGAGGAGTAAATAACACAGTGCGCACATTCTCTATGTCTACAACTTTTGATTACTTCAGACAACTTTCATCCATTTTTTTTATTCAAATGACATTCATCTTTATAGCTGATTTGCCTTAGCACGCCTGAAGTTACTGAGCACTTTGATTGGTGGAGAAGCTGAATCTTAATGTTTTGCTACTTCATAGCTCGATGTGAGCTGATTTTTCTGAAGTGAAATAAACTCACCAAGTCTTACATACTTGAAGATATTTGGCGTTCGAAACACAGGCTGTGATAAAACAACAATACTCACATATATTGGTAAGTAATGTGATAAGTAAACGCTGAGTGTTATGGTTTAATTCTCTTTAACTGAGAGCAAAAACGCTTTATTCTCTCAGGCTACTTTCCCCGGCAGAGAAAATGCTGACTTTGTTATAATAACCTATCAAATCCTTGTAGTGTAGAAACTAGAGTGTAGTCTACTGTTTTCTTTAGTTGTTGCAAAAAGGGGTTTGACACAGAATACACTATCATCCACAATAAAATAATTTAATCAGATGAAACACATATTGATAGAGTGTTGTTTAGAGCTCATTTTATTGATCATAATCATATCAAGATGCTCACACTACTTACAAATTATGCTTATATTATCCCATTATTTCTCCTTCTTTGATTTTATAGGCAGTAGTATTTCCCATATCACTGGTACTGCTACTGCATTATTCTCTAACTGATAGCATACTGTGGTCAGACATAGCATCAACTGAATCCATGAAAGCCAACACTCGATGATAAATTGCATTTGGAACTTAGTCATGTGGTAGATTAAAATGCTTCAACGCATCTTATATCCAACGACCTAATTAATATGGAATTTTGGACTTTTACCCACTAAATTGCACAACTTCCTACGATTTAATTGATCCATTATTTACGATATTCTTACAGGATTCTTCTCCGTGAATTATATTATTATTAGGCACCATATTTGTTTTGTAAAAATCACTCTAATCGGAATTGCAGTTAACTTGACTATTATTTATAACAAGATTGTTGTTTGCTGTTCATAAAGTGATCAATATACAAATATATATATATATATATATATATACTCCATTCGTGAGGATACGAGGGGAATTTTAAACCATTTACAAGAATTCCATATTGGATAAATTTATTTCACAAATCACCAGTTACTGAATAACGTCTCGAGTATAAATTACCACTAACGATCATATGAGCAAGACGTCAGCCATTTCTTTCGCTCGATAACCTGTTTAGGAATTTCTAATTCCTGACTTGAGAGATAGAGAGTCAATTCATGCGGAAATTATTTTACTAGTGAGTTAAATGTGTTATCAGTGGCAAAAAATTCCTGAATTCCGGAAGGTATCCAGAAAACTGTTACCCTCCAAATGAGTTTTATTCGCTAGCAAATAATACTGATCGTCGAGTCCAACAAAACAGCCTATCTCAGTTGTTTTTTCTAATTGTTAAGTTACCAAAAATGTCATCCACTGTCACTTATCGATAACATCCATTTTGATTTGAAACTAGTAACTAGTGTGATGTGTCTAGTTCCCACTTTGGTGCAGACTGATTTCTATCAGTCAGGTTTACAATGTGGCCACCATCGTAGGTAGCTCGCCATCACGGTGCACATCGATTTGATGATATTAGATAGTTGAAGGTAATCGGCAGGGAGCCTTGGCTACACCTAGTTTTCGTACTACTTGGTAGTCACCAGCCAGCAGGGCGTTTCTGCAACCTCCAAGGAACTCATGTCCCTTCTGAGATTCGAACGAAACCTAAGCCAAAGGCTTCCTGCCGATTGCTTTCAACCATCTAATCTCATCAGATAACTTCCATTTTATCAAGATCTATTCACATGACGGTTGAAACATCAAAAATCCCTTTGCTGGAGAAAGTTTTTAAACAAGTGCTTGCCTCTCAATGGTCTTCTATATCACGTGAATTCGGTGAGGATCAAAATTGAATTTTTCAAAGGTTATCTGCCGTTTTATGAATTTTTAAAATATTCTTCAAACCATTTAATAAAAATCACTGCTATGACCTTTATTTTTAATGATAAAAGTTTCTCAAAAAGAC
Source organism: Trichobilharzia szidati (assembly GCA_944472155.2). Lineage (NCBI taxonomy): Eukaryota > Metazoa > Platyhelminthes > Trematoda > Strigeidida > Schistosomatidae > Trichobilharzia > Trichobilharzia szidati. The sequence goes on from OX235272.1 coordinate 49,383,486, forward strand.
TTGCAAAACAACAATAAAACTTGAATGCTGTGGTATAATTTTTATATAGCTCACAGGGATACATTAGTATTTACTTAAAGGCAAAAGACGAAGTGTAGTAGTAACCAAGAAGTAACATAGTCAAGTCCAAGATCTTTCAACGCCAGAGAGAATTTTGCCACATATTTGTATACGCTTGATGGTGATTCTGGAATAGGAAGATAAAGCGACTAGGCAAGCCACTTCTTCCGATGTCTATCATTTCAACTGATCTTGTAGAGCGATTTGCATTGACCCTCACTCTAGAAACTTTATTTGTCACGCTGAAGAACACTTACCGGTCTGGCTAAATAAGGATGTAATTAAGACGATGACCAATTCAATATTAGAAAACCTGGTGCAAACAAACAATAAAGTCGGCCGTGAAGAAACTCTGAATAAACCGCTTGAAGCTACAAGTCATTGAATGCTGTATATAACAGATTTATGTACAAAATTTGAGTGCAAAAGAAACAAGTCTAGTCATTATCTCTGCCTTGACTTATTGTGGAATCTATAAATGCATAAAGACCATAATGCATCATACCTGTCGTGTAAAATCTTCTGTCCGCCTTACTCAATACTGCATGAAAAAATAATTTTTACAGTTAGTATGATCATGAGCAGTAATTTTGCTCGAAACACTACCAAAATAAAAAGAAACTTACTATGGTGTGTAAACTTTTTTTATTCCTTCACGTTCCCAGTGGAAAATAGGGCTTCAAGCTAGTGGCTTGAAGTTTCTGTAGCAGTGTTTATTTTTACAGGATGTGGTTGCTAGCCTCAAGCCCAGCCTTACCTCTTCACCAGCTTTTATTTCTGGCTTAGCGAGGTAAAGGAGTGCGTCGGCCGGGGATCGAACCCCGGACCATGTGCATGGTCGGCGAGCGTCCTAACCGCTGTGCCACCTACTACTGTAATATAATTTGGATTTTAAACTTTATTCTGTATTAATCACTCTACTTAAATCAACAAGACGTAAATTAGAACTTTCATTTCACAATGTTATTAGTAACATATAATTGTTCGCGAACCGTTTTTATTTCTTCACTGACTCATGTTCTTAGTTTCTTAAAAATCAGTTTTTGAGCACTTCAACATATAAAAACCTATATTTTACTCCGTAACATATTTTGACATATAACAAATAGTGTGTAGCAGAAAACCTGTATAAGACAAAGTATGAATTAGAAGTGTTCAAGGGAATAGCCTATGCTCTGATAATTTCTGATAACTTTACAAACTTTCAGTGAGTAAGAGTCACTTTTAACGACCAGTAGAACAAAAAAAAGAAAAGAAAATACTTCAGCATGTATACTTTTTTTTATTTCATGTTCATTTTTACTTGACCTCATTTATATATTGACATTTTTATTGAGTATACTTCGTTGGTAGACGTCAAAACAAGAATTATTCCTGCCAGTTTTTTTTCTTGTTTCAAAGAACATAAGTGATTTATGTTAGTGTTTTTTCTATTTAATTTATATTACATGTTATTGGTTTACAGGCATTTTTTTAAGAGTATAAATTCAATAATATAAAATTAGGAAGGATATTAATGCATAAAACAAACAGTTAATTAAAAACAAAAATAAATGAATTTATGCATCCTTCTACTAACTGTTTCAATTCTCTTTTTCGCTAATGTAAACTGTAGAAGACATTCGGGTAAGACGATTAAATTATTATTCTTAGTTAATGATGTAAATTTATGCACTGGCCAAAACTTTCAGCACAAAGATACACTGATAAATGTAACTGTACTTCGTACTCTATCTACAAGTTCATCATCAGCAGTTTTAGGGTACATATATAGATCGAATCAATGGAATGTTTCAACATCATAGGAAAAAACATGCTCCTAAATGGTCATTGGATCATATAAAAAATTGAATTGTACTTCATACTAATAAAAGTCCAGTAGCATCCACTACAAAGCATTTATACGTGTTTGATCAGAAATCAATATTATTGAATAATTCTCAATTATTTCACACATAACTTTAAGTCAAGGTTATTAAAACGTTACTTATACACACTTTCATTTGCTATAGCTGATTAATTATCAGACATTTTCTTGTGAGCCAAGCTAGCTAGCTGAGAAACATTTCTGAATGAATAATGAAGCGGTATAATTATTTAAACAAATATATATTTCCTAGTCGTCTAAAACTCGCATAAACATTCCGTTTAGTTCCTAGAGGAACATCTGCATTGCGTTCGGTTCTCTACCAACGCTTTCACCTGGCTTCAAGTCTGCCAACATGCTTTCATCTCCTCTTCACATCACCTCCTCCATGTCATCACACCCCGCACTGACGACCAACTCGCCGCTCCCCGTTCGGGGACTGTCTTGTGATGTCTCTTGATGGTTTGTTTTATCAGAGTATAGCCAATTCACGTGCATTTCTTTCTGCACATTAATCGCACAATCGGTTCCTGCTGGGTTGGTTCGCTCTCAGAGATCATTTCTGGCGGTATATACACATATACTTCCTGAAGTAGGTCATATACTCTAAATGTGTTACGTCAAACAACTATCAGATGTCCATAGCCTGAATAAAAATCCATAACATCATCAATACCCCTGAAGATCATTCAGTATATGCACATGATATTACAAATTTTATTTTACTTGATTATACACCCCATGATTATGATTTTCAAAGAATAATTTAATTTGAAATCACTTCATAAACACTATTGACCGTTTTGGTAATATGTGATTGTAACTGAAACCATTCTCTTATTCTGGAAGCATTCTTCATTGAGTTTTAATGAATGACTAAATTGTATAAGTACTTTAGGTTAATTATTGGTAAAGTGTAGGATAGTCTAAGTTTCGTCATCAGCTGATCACCAATGATCAGTGGTAGAGGTAACTTTCACACTTAAATCTGCATATTAAACATCAATATTTCATGTTTGCGTTTTAAACAGAACCTATACTTTCTTGTGAATAACTATGTTTTTTATATCTTTTTAGCAACCCCGACAGAGATATGTAATTTACCACTAAATATAGGACGCGGGCTTGAGAAAAAATCACGATACTATTATAATAAAGCTACTAACCAGTGCAGTGCATTTGCTTACAAAGGATTGAGCGGAAATGCTAACAGATTTCGTACTAAGGATGAATGCGAACGCATGTGTGTAAAACCAAACTTATCGAGAGTTCCGTCCAATGGGGATAGAAGACCAACACTGCCAGTTAGATATCCAGCTGATAGACGACCAATACAAAATGACCGTGATTATGATAACAGGTATCCAACTAGAGCACCATCGAGAGAAAGAACACGTGAACCAACCACTAGAATAGTTTACATTACTAGATCAACTCCAAGATACGGCAGAAGATCATAAACAACTTTTTTCGAGGATGGTTGATTTATTTATACCATGGTATATATCTGCAGTTACAAAATCCGAATAAAATTTTCATTACATTGCAGCATGTTGTCATTTGATCGCTTATAAAAGTTAATCCACGATAATATTGAAGAGGAGTATGAAAAAAGGTTCGATGTGACTGATTTTTTTAAGGTCATTCCCAGGCAATCGATAAAACTATGGATTTCCCTTCATTCTTCTTAAGTATTTTATTTCTAGCTACTTAGAAATGTTTTGCCATAAAGAATATTTGAGGTGGGAATAGAAGCTTTCAGAGTGGGAGATATTTATTGACATACCTCTTGGCCTATCCTTAACGAGTACCATTTAGCTATTACATTTGAACGGTATAATGAATGTTACACTCGGTGTACCCAACTTGACAGCAGACAGCGAACCTCTAAATTTCAAAAGATAAAATAAAACACACCGACATCTGCATCGGAAATTTATGATTATAAAAGGACTTGTCGACTTATAGTACGGAAGTATCAATTCAAAGACTACTAAGAGCATTTATACAGTAGTTTAGACTCACATTTTCTGCCAATTAAAAAGGCGCAATTTTAGGCTGTATTAATCGCTTGAGTCTTTAAATCTAAGTGGATGTGGCGTCATGACAGTATACGCAAAGAACTTTATACTGTCGATAAGTCTGAACCTTCGCGACGTGGTATGTAAATGCCCGCAGTTAGAATCGCTGATGAGTAGGCTACTTGTAAGTAGATCGTTAAACCGAACAATCAGATCTTCTTTGGTTTTAGACGCACAAAAAACATAATGGTGGTTTCAGAGTGTATTTTCGTTGTGGCACCTAAGTCCAAACTGCAACTGTGATCAATGAGGACATCATACATGTACTTCTGAGCGAAAGGAATTATTTCTTAGACTTTTCTTACAAGAGTCGGGCGAAATAGAGAGAAAAAAGCGACTTTTTCTTCACCCAGTAATTTGTCAGTGCTCGGGATTGTAATTCAAGTAAATCATTTGTACTATGTGAAGTTAGACAGTCATCAGAAAAGTTCTTCATGCCATCGTTCGACAAATCAAAATTTAGATTTCTTGCCGTAGAAACATATTGTTTTCGTTTCAGAAATATTCATTAGGGTCGAAAGGAAAACTCATTATTTCACTCTTTTCACACACATAGACTAATATAATCAGTGAATTTGATGAAATTCACACCATTTCCAATTGGTTACTCAGTTGTAGCAAATTTCGACGTCTAGTTGAATACTGGAAACAACGATTTTGTTGCAGTGTGCATTCTGGTCACTGATCGAGGCAACACAACAATATGGAAAAATTTAACTTACTAATAAATTTAAATAATAACCATTCGGAGAAGAAAGTCGCACCTAATTAATTCGCTTATTAATATATGTGTAAAACTTTGGCACTGTGGTAGTAAGTAATTCCATAATAGTTTGTTCATTAAAGGTATCACACGGTGAAACAGTATTATTTACTGGATGACGTTTCCAACAAAATTTATTATTGTTTACAATCATGTCATCAATTATAAACAAACGACTTCGGAACTTGAGTTTTATAGTTTCGCTAGAGGACCGTGTTATTAGATCATAATCCACATAGTCAACTATTCCCATTAGCTTTAGCTTTAATTGCTCAATTTCATATCTGATATGTTGCAACTTTTTAACAATTCTGTTGATCTCTTCTTTGAGGCAGTTCAATTCACTTATGAATTGAAAAGTCAGGAAGAGGAACTCCCAATGTTAGACTATAGAGTAATAAGGATAGAAGATGGAAAGTTAAACACTAGTGTTTACAGGAAACTCACACGCTCAAACAGATTTTTAGACTTCCGATCATCCCATCCTATGTAAGTGAAATGTTTAAATAATAGAGCACAAAACTAAGTAGCACGAAGGAAAATCTAAGACAGGAAGTGAAACATACAAGAGAAGCTTTGAAACTTAAGAATAACCCCGATATATTAGTCAGAAAGTGTGTAGGGGAATGTAAAAATAAAATACATGATGATAGTAGTGATAGTGATAATAATAATGATAATAACAATAATGATAATAATAATAATGACGACATGCATGTCAAACATGAGCAAGACAACACCAACAATTAGGAATCTAAATCATCAGTGGTACTTCCATACAAAGAAGGAACCTCAGAAACCCTACTCAGATTTCTCGACAAGGCAGGCAGTAATAAAAGTGGCTGGCATTCAAATCCACAAACTCAATTAGAAACAAGAATTGTCGGTTAAAGCATCAATCCTGTGGAGCCAATGAAACAAAACGATTTACTTTATCTAGTACCCGCAATCATTGCCAGGTCAAACTAGTAGAACAGGAGCAGTTCGACTAACCGAGCAAAGAAACCTAGCAAAATGTGGATTAGCTGACCCGAATAAGATGAGAAATCTGGAAGACAGTTTAGCTAAAACAAATGCAACTGTAAGATACCATACAATAGGATGGATGGGATAAGATGACACTTTTAAAATCAACTGTAACAGGAATGTGAGTGGGGAAGATTGATAACGGAAGCTTTGTTTATCGAATCAACTGTAAACACGTATAATAGGAATGATCCAAAATCTGTCCAGCCGGACATACGGAAAATTCTACTACCCCTACTACGATAAATCGGAGAGAACAAAGAAGACTATAAAACTGAAGATTTGAAGTAGTGTGTTTATAATTGATGACATGATTATGAAGAATAAATTTTGTTCGAAACTGTGTCATGCAGTACGTAATACTGTTTCAATGACTGTGTGATACATCTAATAAACAAACTAATATGGAATTATTCCGCTTATTTGTCATCACGAATAAAACCTATATAGCTAGATCTCTGATTTCAGTAGACCATCCAGTGAATAAAAATTAGAGGAGAAATGTTAGTTTCCCCAAGAGTAGACAGGCTTTTCTAATCAGTGACAATAGGAATCAGATGTAAAAATAAGTATTCCAGCCTATTTAATTCTTTTAATATGTACGGATCAAAACCTTGGCGGGTCACCAAGAATATTTCCCAAAGGTTGCTGACCTTTATTAACAGCTGTCTTCGTTCTATACTCAAGATCAGATGGCCGGAAAGAATCACAAACAATAAACTATGGGAACAAACAAAACAAGAACCAATCGCCCAACAAATATGCAGGAGAAAGTGGAGATGGATTGGGCACTCACTGAGAAGGCCGCTGGGTGACATCGCGCGTCAGGCCAATGCTCGAGTGGAACCCGAAAGGGAAGCGGCGAGTGGGACGTCCAAGGGTGACATGGATGAGATCGTGTGAAGAGGAGTTGAAACAGCATGGATTAACATGGATACAAGCGAAAAGTACAGCAGAAGACAGAAGCAAGTGGAGACGTGCAGTTGAAGCCCTATGTTCCACTAGGAACCCAAGGGAACAATAATAATATAATAATAACTGGAGTTTTCATATCAGTGGTCCAGTTTACTCATATCTCCTCGTTGCCATGCACAGTCTGACGCATAATCCAGTCCACCACAGTTAAGAACATCATAGGTGATGATAGGCAGCTAGCCTTGTATTACTCCTGTATTCACTTCAAAGGTTTAACTGAATTTTCCCTCGCGGATCACTTGGCAAGTGTCATTGTTATATGGCAGTTGAGCGAGAATGATTAAGATTTGTGCACTGCACACCGTAATGTTGAAGTAGTTTCCAAATTAGTTCTTGGTCAACGCTGTCGAATTCCTTCGCGAAGTCGATGAAGTTGAGGTTGAAGTTTGACTGCCAATCTATGCTCTATTCGATGGCTATGCATAGAGTTACAATTTGATCAGCACATTATTTGCCTTTTCTGAATCAAGCTTGCTCTTGTGATTGACAGGGTTCTGTATCCATTGCATCTTTCATTCTCTCCAGAATGTTGCGATTTAGTACTTTAGTTTTGCATGGACAAGGGCATTATTCCACGCCAGTTCTCGCAGAGTGAGGCCTAGGTAAGCCTTCTTTCTTTACTCCCAAACATTTTACCTCAATAGCGCGAGCACATAAGCACCAGTCTCTGGGTCCGTTTTCAGGGCTTCGAAGAAAATTCAATCTGTCCCTCAGTCTTCCGGGCTGGACTTCAGTAGCTTGATCTCATTTAGTATTTCAATTTTCGTTGGAGTAGTGGTGTCCATTGGAAGTTCCGTGCATGCTGTTGGTGGTGTTTTCGGGAGAGGTGCAGGTGATGATCTACTCAAGAGTCCTTTAAAGTGATCAGCCCATTGTTTTATTTGTTTCACCTCCTTGGTAATCACGTTCCCTTGAACATGTATTATTGGTTTCATCATCTGAGTTGATCTCTTCCGAATAGAGTCCTCTCTGTCTGATACAATGTTCCTAGGTCTCTTTTATCTGATCCCACCTATTCTGCTTCAGTTGCCAGCCAGTTTGTCATGGAATTGTATTTTGTCTTTCCTAGCACTCTTCTTCACACCTTTATTCAATTAAGTGCAGTGTATACTGAACTCAGCTTCTCCTTCTGTTGTGCATCTTTGCATTAAGTCATCTTCTCTTTCAACATCCTCCTCCCCCAGATTAAATTCCCGGTATCCATTAAGAGCCATTCCCTGTCGTATCTCTTCCTAGAACGGTTTAACACGTTTCCTTCAACATCACCCTCAGAGAGTCAGTTCCAATGTTCTTCCGCGAAGGTTCTTCAGTGATACCACGTAGTATATCCGACTTCGCCCTAATATGATCTGCAGTGAAGCCATCCCTTGTAGTTTTGTCGTTCAGTTTCTGAATGTTGAACTTGAATTTTGGTCTGTTTCCAGTTGTTTTGAGGGATTTCAGCTTCCCCTTGAAGGTTGTATGACTTAGATGATGGTCTGAGCTCACATCTGCTTCCCTCCTCAGCTTTGTGTCCACCAGCCTAGCTGCGTCTTCACTTCTCTCAGCAGTACCGAGATGAAGTCTGTCTGGTTTGTGGTATGTCCATCAGGCGAAGTCCATGATGCTATACTTGTGTATATACTTGTGCTTGTACATGCTCCCTCCGATCACCAAATCACTGAAAGCGCACAAGTCTTCGAATAATTCTCCGTTCTCATTAATTTCTCCGAGCCACAGCCTCTTGACCCATGATGAGTTCTCTTCCTGTATTATCAGCTTCCAGTTTGGATTTCATATCACCCATGAGGAATTCATTGTTGCCATTTGGGGTGTCGTCCATTACTGTTTATGGTTGTCTGTAAAAATCTTCCTCCTTCTCTTGTTCCGAGTTGTTTTGTAACGTTGTAGGTAGCATTGGATACTTTTCACCCTCATTCCTTCCTTTTGAGCTGGATCTTGTTGTCATGATCTTAGATAAAACTGGTTCACACTACATTTGGGCTTTGGCTATCACTAGTGACATCATGATAGCCACTCACTGGCTCGGGGTGCTCGTGGTTGTCGCCTAGGTGACCGTTCCAACTGATCTCGCAGATTCCCAAAACCTCTGTGTCGTATCTTTTCATTTCTTTGACTGCCTGGGCAGCCTTCCTAGTCTCTAGCTTACATTGTACGTACATTCCAAGGCCCCACCCTGATTCTTGCCTACATAGAGACAAGATACACTGGTTCACTAGCTTCCTGGAGGCTTACACCAACACACTGTGTCATTTCGCCTCTTCGATTCCACCGAAAAAGATTTTATTTGAATTCTTGTGGTTTTAATATGTTTTATTGTGCGTTGATGTGTCTGTAGCCATTTGATTAGTTCTGTGGCGTGAGGTTGCTGGCTGCACACCTAAGCCTCTCTCTTTACGTAGTCTTCGGGTCGGCTAGAAAACTAGCGAGCCATTAAACTAAGAGAGGTTAGGAAAGCGAGTCAGGCGTACATCACTGATTTAAGTATAAAACTTTGGCATTGTTGTAGAGTATAACTCTATTATGGATAAGATTTCATCTTAATAAATCACACAATGTTGTACATTAATATTAACTGACGACGTTTCAAGCACAAAATATATCTCATAATCATATCACGTCACTCACACAACTTTTGCGTGCATTAATCTAAAATCAGTTTGAAGATCTACAGTGCTTGGCGCAAGTATGGAGAATCAAGTTTCCAGTAGCTATGTGAAATGAATAAGGGATTTTGTCTCGTTTAGAGACTTGACGAGTGTTCCATAAGAAGGTACTGGCAACATTCTTCAGACCCTAATCAACGGGTGCTTTCACTCCATATTGAAAACAAGCTGGCCGACTGGATTTTTGTGGACAGATTGTTTGGAAAATCTCTTCTGCACTATCTAGTTATAATATTTATACTTATTCAGACATTCCAACTAAATTTGTAACTATTATATCAATTTCACCTACACTTTGTAACATTAATTTGACATTTGCATATCACATTGTTGATTTTCATCTTTGTTAATCGCCTCTGTCCTTGCATAATCTCTAATTGTAATTAATACTTCTCTGTGTGGTTGTGTGTACAATGATAATGTGCTGTTTAACGATATGAGTTTGTTAGTGTGAATGAAGGTGATTCCCATCCGGGACTATCTGCGAGAAGCCTTGGTGTGTGTGATTCTTGTTTAAAGAGCTTTTGATCTCACCTCGCTGTGAATATTCTCCTTGATTCTAGGGTAACTTTTATAGTTGTTGTTTGGTTAACTAGTTTTGTCTTGCAGTACTTGTTTTGCATTAAGAAACATACATGGCCTGTACAACTACTGTCTTACGGCACTGCTGAGGAGAATTTCAGTATTAATATAATCATTGTCTGATAGAAGCGCTAAAATATTGTAGAATGATCGTCTTTTTCCTGCGTTTGGAATGTTTTGTGACAGTACGTGTCTCAACGAAATTTTGCCGGCTATAAAGTAGAATATACGGATCGCTTTCGTGAGTTCAAATCATGACTGAATAAATTTGGTCGTTACATGATTAGGGAGAAAAACCAAACCGTCGCAACATACCAACCAATAACCGATCGCCCGACAAATATGTTGAAGGAAATACAATTTTACTGGTCAAACGTCTAAGACACAATTGAACGACATCACTTACTACGCTGTCTCGTGGAATACGAAAAGAAAGCGACGAGTTGGGTGGTGTGTGGTTTGGAGGGTGGAATTAAGGAGATTATGAGAAGAAAAATGGAAGCTTGTGGGAATAAATGGAGACGGGTGACAGTGAACAGAGAGAATTGCATGCAGTGTGGATCTGTTGCCGAAGCCAACTGTTTCGCTCAATACGAAAGGAGTGAATAAAAATGGTGGCGTTATTCACATAAACATTATTTTGAGAAGAGAAGAAACCATGCAATCCATGTTTATCAAGTGAAAAAAATCACCCATTGATTATAGTTCTTCAGGTATCCTAATCCATCGTCAAGACTAAATCTAATGACTAGTGGCTACAACGCAAATACCTGCTGCTTAACAATAATTACTAACACATAAAAAAACATAAAACAAACCAGCATTATTAATTCAACGCACAATTGAAGAAGCATAGTTTGATTCAAAAACTCTTTGGAATTCTATTCTGGAATCTATTCACAAGGATTTTAGAAAACACTCAATAAATACAATACCATATTTTGAAGAAGTTTTATTGTCAGAAGAAATGATTTTCCTTGAGTGACAATACTTCACGGTCGTTTTCAAGTGACTTTAAGTGTCTCTTACCAAAACGGTAAAATCAACTTAATGAATGCATCGATTTAACGTCTTTCATTGCAATATGTCATTTATGTCAGTCTAATAGAGGTCCAATGAATTGCATTTGTTCAGGTGTATTCTGTAAACCTGTGGCATATATATATATATAATTGTTCTGAACCACCTTACAGCTGAAAACATGTTTCTCAAATATCCGGCTCTACTGGTTTGTATTTGCTTGGTGTTCAGTGTTCAGGTTGAATCTAAATGTGAGTTTCTTCTTTTGAATGGAAAGGTTTCAAATTTAGCTGTGCAGCGTATTTTTCATTCAATATTTTTTTTTATTTTTTTTTATTTTTTATTTTATTTTATTTTTATATTTCAATATTTTTATCGTTCCTGCAGGTAACAAAATCTCCATGAAAGTATGACTGAAATGAGATTTTGAGATAAAAAGCCCTCCTACTCACTTTGATAAGGATTCGTTTTCCGAAGAAGTTTTCTTGTCTTTCTATTGATTTGTATTATTTTTGACAGCTTCTCTGACCTGGTGTTTAACGCTTTGACCATTTAACTTATCCAGAGTGAAATAGATCATTACCGATATCACTTGCTGACAGTAACGCTGTATTAAGATTTGACAGCAGGCAGAATTCTTGGGTAAATGAATTCCTACCTTGAGTGGTTTACTGGTCAACGAGCTGGCCTTTTCACTTGATTTCCTTGTTTCCCATCCCTGATGGGGTGATGTGTGTGCAATTCTGAAAGGTACTCATCTAAATTGTATATGTTCAAACCAAGTTCACTTTTTACAGTCTGGAAAAATGTGGGCATTCGATATGTGATATTCATTATAATAAAGTTTTTCTTGTATTTCCAAATGAATGAAAAACAAAACGATATTGTTGTGTTTACTGACGTTTCACTATTTAATGCTAATAGCTTTATCAAAATATTATTATTAAACTAGGGCTGTTTATTTCTCCCTGTATTCGTACATTGATGCACAACGGTTTTGACTCTCGCCGATCATGCACATGGTTCAGGGTTCGACTTCCTGCCGACACACACCTGATATCAATGGTCGGCCTGCAAAAATTTGGGCTGCCAATATCACATGCTGAGAATTCCATACTTGTACAGAAATGCTAAGTGGAAACAAAAATAAATAAATATTTCAAAAATCCTAAAGGTGGGATTAGTTCTTGGCTAAATCTACACTGACATTATTCTTCATTGGTTGAGTGAAACCTTCATTATGAGAATTAGAGAAATAAAAATGGTATGGAATGTCCCGCCACACAAATCAAATTTTCATTAGCAACAACATCAATTCAATAGCGTTTAATATAACTTGTATACCAATATTATCTGAATTTAATAATTCCCATTGTAACATTAAGAACACAATATTCAGCAAAGAGACTCTTTTCAACGAATTTATTATCAAGCTGTACAATCGTATATATATGGTTTTCTATAAAAATTATATCCGGTGAGGGAATTAGGTCAAAGGTGTGAATACATGAAATAATAATTGTATGAAATGCAATCAAAATATTTGTGGTTATAATCATAGTTTAATGTCAAGTGGCAAAATAATTAATGTCGCATATAGAATAATACATAAGGTGTATAGATTTTGGAAAGGGGTACAGAATTATAAGATTAGTAGACGAATATAAAATGTTACATAACATGGTGTGAAATTCGATAAGATAGAATTCAATATTGTAAAATTAAAATATATAAAAATTAATAATTTTGGGTTTAGAATGACAAGTGGGTCAAGTGGGGGAGGGACAGAGTGAGAATAGTAATAATAATAATGATAATAATAATAATCGTAGTAATAAGGGAAAAGTACATAGAATAACTAAATAAACAAAATCAATAAATGTCTATTCCTCCACGGCCGAGGCAGAAGTAGGGATTGTACATACTTCTTTTGTACACAAATGTCTGGCTTGAAGTCATGAATTGTCAAGGCCTCAGCTATCTTTAGAAGTCTGTAACGAATAAAATGCGGGAAGTTAGCATGAATTCTATATATGATCTTAAAATCATAGTCAGGGTTGACAGAGTGACAGAAGTCGATCAGGTGTTCCACTTGACATTAAACTATGATTATAACCACAAATATTTTGATTGCATTTCATACAATTATTATTTCATGTATTCACACCTTTGACCTAATTCCCTCACCGGATATAATTTTTATAGAAAACCATATATATATACGATTGTACAGCTTGATAATAAATTCGTTGAAAAGAGTCTCTTCGCTGAATATTGTGTTCTTATTATTTGAATTGTTGAAGACACTGGTTCAATCCGGTCTTGAGGAGAATACGGGAGAAATTTCTGATATGTGGATTTCCAGAAAAATGGATAATTTTATAGTCGATAAAGAATGTGTCACATGATCAAAGCATTGAATATCAGCTCAGAAAAATGACCAATTGAAGTGCAGAGGAATACAATTATAAGAAAGGTCTCAGTTTCTTAAGTATTCTATTTATGAAGAATTCCGAAGCTGGTCCTAAAACTGTTGTCTAGAAGGATAATTTAAGCTCGGTCAACTAAAACAGTGAACTCATAGAATTCAACAAGAAAGATCAGTGACTGAGCTATTATTAGGTCATATTTCAACTTTCTCACAGTTAAATCGGAAACAAATTTATCCAAGTTGATGAAAGTGAAATTCACAAGATAACAACAAGTGGTGACTAGTACTGGAGTCCAGTGCTTTTTGTGCTGCCTTCATCTTCTTAGAAGGACGTCTTTAACTGGAGCCAGTAGACACCGATGCATTAATTTCAATGATTCTTTTCAACTACACACAACCTAGAGAAATAAATGAATTTCATGTTTCTATATTTGAGGTTCATTGCAGAGAGTCAAGCAATCAAAGTCTCATACACTCACTTAGTCCATCCAAAGATCGATATTTATTAGACTAGATGAGTAGTTTGTAAAAAATTATATTTGTAAAATCTCAGCGATATTGAAATAAGTAATTCCAACGTTTCGTTCGGCAATCTGGTCCGAACTTCTTCAGGGAAATTAATCAAAATTATTATACTTGTTAATACCTGTGTTTATGAATCATGATTGGACAGAGTTTTTAAAAAGATGTGCCTTTTATATATAAAACCTCTGTTATGTTAATTTTGATTAATTTCCCTGAAGAAGTTCGGACCAGATTGCCGAACGAAACGTTGGAATTACTTATTTTCAATATCGCTGAGATTTTACAAATATAATTTTTTACAAATGTCTACTTCTCACTCGGCGCCCAAATATTTTAGAACTATTCGGTCAAATCTTGACGACAGTTCATTTGAATAGATGAGTAGTTTCCTGAAATAAACAGGATATTTAAATATACCATGTAATCTGACAGCATTTCTGACTGGAATTTATTGTGATTTAACTTTTACTAATTTAAACCAATTTAATGAATTATCTTTCTTTATTAGCTTCAAAAAGTAAAAAGAACATTTGTACACTGCCCAAGAAAGTGGGATTTTGTCCAAAGAAGCATAAACGCTACTACTATGACTCAAAATCTCAACAGTGTCTTGAGTTCACTTACAGTGGTTGTGGTGGAAATAAAAATCGATTTCGCACTAAAGAAGAGTGTGAGAGAGTTTGCAAAATATCATCTTCTACCGGAAGTGCTCAGACCACAGTCAATCCACAATCTATGACGAAATCTTCAAAGAAAGATAAACGTACATAATGAGATTTGGTCTATTAGACTGCATTGCACCGTTTAACGGCATCGTAAAATAGATGTAATTCATTATGCTCCCTAAGATATCTACTTTTTTTAATGAATAGGAGTCTGTATTGATATAAATACATTGATTAGGATAAAATACGTCTTGGTTTTCTATAAGGATTTCGACAGTACACACCTATTCCATCTGCTCTCGTAGAAAATGGAGGGGAATAGAGCACACACTGAGGTGATCTTCGAATGATATCACGTGTCAGGCAATCACACAAGTAGAATCCTAATAAGAAGTGGTTAGTGGGTCGTTCAAGGGTAAGTGAAGGAGATTGTGTGAAGATGAGATGAGAGATTATGGGCAGACGTGGGCTCAACTAGAGAGGATAGAAGAGAACAGAACAAAGTGGAAAAACGTTTCTGAAGCGCTATTTTTCACTTGGTACCCAAGGGAACAATAATAATATCCATGATGATGTATGTCTGACATACTTCATCGAAGTGAAGTTATTGTAAGCTACACAAATTAAAGTTTAATGTATTATTTGGAGACATTTTTGATAAGCAGATTTGTCTCCGATCTTAGATGTGCCACAGAATTATGGGAGTAATGCAATTCATTCTTGTACTAGTAATGATAACTCTCTAGTAGTAAACTAAACCGTTATAGCCTTCAAGTTTGTTCACAAAAAACCCACGATAAAGCAGTTTGAGAGTACCAGGATAAAATGAAATAAATACTTCCTTCATTAAATGAAATAACTTGATGGGGCATGATTTAACAACAACTCCTGGTTGCCTTTGCATTCTCGAAACCCAGTGTTACTCAAATATTCACTACTACATTATGACAAAATTCACATAGCAAATCAATCACAGATGGAAGTGGACGTTAAGTGCATTATAAAGTTGTGATATAATTTTATTTTGCAAAAGAAGTGACGGTTGAGTGGGGCGGAAGTTTCCTTTCCGACGAATCATTTTCAAAAGCCATAGAGTCTTGATCTTACTCTACCGAAAACTCATTAAAAAGTGTTCAGTATCGTAGAAGTGGTAATCTAGAAGAGAAAGCACAGGTGGAAATTTAGAAAAGGAATTCGGTGTTGTATAAAATGTATAAACAACCTATTCAACCTCTATACATTGAATCTGGACATATTTGAGATGACCTTTAAGACATTAGATTACCTCAGCTGAGATTCTTCATACAACCTGTTCCTTCGACCGTCTTCATCAGAGCAAGAAGAACATAAATTATAGGAAAATAAACACTTTATTTTGGAGTTTCTGTTCAACTGTAGTCAGATCAAAATATACACAGTATTGAAAATCAAAACAAATGATTCAGCGAAGAGACTCTTTTCAACGAATTTAT
Organism: Trichobilharzia szidati; assembly: GCA_944472155.2. Lineage (NCBI taxonomy): Eukaryota > Metazoa > Platyhelminthes > Trematoda > Strigeidida > Schistosomatidae > Trichobilharzia > Trichobilharzia szidati. The sequence continues at coordinate 49,399,619 of OX235272.1, forward strand.
CATCAAGCTGTACAATCGTATATATATGGTTTTTAAGAAGTTATATCCGGCGAGGGAATTGAAACATAGGTGTGAATGCATAAAATAATAATAATAATATGAAATGCAATTAAAACTAAAATGTTTGTGGTTATAATCGTAGTTAAATATCAAGTGTCAAAGCAAATTAATGTCATATATAGAATAATTCATAGGATGGGTAGAACTTGAAAAAGGGTGTGCAATTTTAAGATTAGTAGAAAAATCGAAAAAATAAAAACGTTACGTGATATTGTGTGAAATTTAATAGCATAGAATTTAATGTTGCATAAAGGAATTGATTTAGAATGACAAGTGGAACAAGTGAAATAATACCGGGGACAATCAAAAGTGAGAGTAGTAATAGTAACAGTTGACTTAATAAGGAAGAGTATACAAATTGAATAGACAAAAATGAAAAAATGAAAAATTGGTAGAGCTAAAATATGATTGGGGATTACCATACTTTAGCATAGAGGGATTAAGACCATGAAAGTTGGAGGGGTTGAAAGAACTTTTTCTGTACACAGAGATCTGGCTTTTCTGTTTCGATAGCCAAAGCTTCAGCAATACAGATGAATCGGGTACGTAGGGATTTGGGTAAATTACTCTCTGCCTTGTAGATGACTTTGAAGGCGGAGGCTATGGAGATAGGGTGATCATTATCGACCAGATGTTCAATGATCGCGCTTCTTATTGCTCCACTACCGCCTTTTCGTAACTATGCAGGATAGTGTTCTTACTTGTTTTGATTTTCTACATGTTACAATGGGAATTTTCCATGATTTAAAAAATAGCAAAAATACACAGTATTGGCAAAATAAGGACACATTTTTTCATTCTCTTAGCCGGCGTTTGCCATGGTAGTCAGAATTTAAAGAAACAGAAATGTGTGAAATGTGATGGCATAATCAGTTACGAATAATACGTAAGGAAATCAGTTATTTGCCATGAGTTTGGAAGAAAATTTGAGATGTTTTTGGTTGATTCAACAACAAAAAACACCAGCAACATACAGATTGCGTTATGCCATAAGAGTAAACATTTCAAAATCATTAGAAATAGGTTATTTGAGATATCAAAGAAGACAAATGGAGTCAAAATAGATAAGATCAATTGTATATCTACACAGAAATGACATAAATATCTAAGGGGAATGCGGTTAAACGTGGGTGGTTAGTCATTTGTTTATTTACCGCATTTTTATTAAAAAAAACCAGTATCAACATTGTAAAGTAATTCTTCAGTAAGAATCTCGATCTTAAGGACGATAAATAAAGATTAAGATCATAATTTATTGCTAGCAGTGACATCAGTGTATCTGCAGAATTTCTCGCCTTGCTTTATGTACTTCACTATTTCTTCCTGTATTTTAAAGTAATTTTCCACATCCGGGAGTAGTGTAACGTCAGTTAAATACCATATTATTATTAATCTTATTTTATTTTATTCCCTAACATTCAGACTGGAGCATAGCAGTTAAAGGTAAAGCATGAAATTTTCAATGGTAGTGATTTTATTTTAACAGGATGGGGTTACTAGCCTCCCACCCAGTCTTCTGTCTTTATCAGCAATACTAACGGCTTAGCGAGGTTTACGAGTGCGTCGGATGGCGATCGGAACCCAGACCGTGTGCATGGTTGGCAAAGCCACCGACGCTAAATATCATTTGTTTGATACTAATTCGAGAAGAACGGTTACAGTGAACAAAGTCTTTGCAATATATTTGTTCAAAACCAAGTTCACACTTAACAATTTGAAAAAATTTTGGGCATTGGGTATATGGTATTCATCAATACAGTGTTTTTATTTCCTAATGAATGAAAAATAAAACGATATTGTTTGCAGTAACGTTTCGCTAATTAATGCTAATAGCTTTCTCAGAGAATTACTAAACCATAATTTACTAAATCTGAGCTTAAATACAACAGTTTAATTATCCTTCTTCAGCATAGACCTCAAATGTTGTCTGACGATATGAGAAGAGTACTCAACAAACACAACATCAGAGTTTTCTTCAAAGCATCAGACCCAATACAAAGAAACTTTGTCCATGTAAAAGATAAAAATCCCTAAAGATTCCTAATCGAACTGTGTCTACAAAATAAAATGCTTGGAATGTGATATCATATACCTCGAACAAACATCGCGAGAAATCAAGATCAGAAGACGTGAACACTGTAGAGCATCTGTTCAACCACTGAGAGATCCAGCTGAAATAGAAAAGCTTAAAAATCATCAGCCATAGGTTTACATTCGAAAGAATTAAGCCACAAAACTGATTTCGACTATAATGAAATCGTCCAGAGAAATTTCAGATGAAAACACCCTCTCCCCTATGAAATAACAAAATCAATACGAATGTGATAAGCAAGTTCATTATGTAGAGACATGCTGCTCTTTTAATTTTATGCACTTAACAAATCCAAAAATCTACACCTAGTTTTGTTATCTTTATTAAATCATCCACTTGACAACGTGAAAATTACCTCTTGCTGAAAAAAGGCAGTATTTTAGCTGCGGTTTTTAAATTCTGGTTTGATAACACTTCTACAAAGCTAATAACACTAATAAGTGCAATTTCAGCGTTTCACTTTTCCTTCATTCTGAAAAGCAATAACTGTTATAATAATGAAGGTCACTGTGTGACTAACAAAACTACTTCCTATGGAGTAATTTCCATAACAGATTGTGAACCACTTCCTTTGTGGCGGCAATGAAAATTTATTAACCAGTTTAAAGTAATCTTGCATTCAGAGGAAAATAGAATTTTCCCCGTGATTCTAAATCAATTTGCATTTGTAAGTTCAGTTGATCCTGCAGTATTCTTCGCCACTGTTACTACTGCCTGAGTTCCTGCAAACTTACAAGCCTTAAGATTGGACAAAGGCCAGAAGATAAAGGTCATGTGCATATACTTGCATCGGTGTTACGACGGTAGGATGCTCGCCAACCATTTAGGTGGTTCGGGGTTCGATCCCTGGCCACCGACGCACTCCTTTAACTCGCTACGTCAGTAGTAATACTGGTAAGGAGGGAAGGTTGAGCATGAAACTAGCAACTTCATCCCGTAAAAATAAACACCATTGCTACAGAAACTTCAAGTCTCTAGCTTGAAGTCCTATATTCCACTGAGGAACGTATAGAAATAGAAAAAATTTAAAGAAATATATTTGTGAATTTAGAGGGCTGTGTTTCTTTTTTTGTGTTGACACAACTTATAGCTACGTTTGTGAATATTCACTCTGATTTCCAAGATGTTCAGAATAAGAGTAAAAGCCGCTTTCTCAAGTCACCAATGTCAGTGAATGCGGCACAACTAACTAGCTACTGTACTATCTACCTACCGTTATTCCATCGAACTAAGCTGGCTCTTCTCCACCATATTTAAAATCAAAAGCAAACTGAATTGTATCTACTGTCAACTTTGTGTGTCCGGATACTTTCTGTGTCGTTTTCGTGAAACTGTTCATATGTCGCCTATTCGCTTCAGTGAAAACTTTAGTGTAGAATTTAATTTCTCATGAGGTATAGACTACCAAACACACCTGATTATATTAGTTAAGATTGATAGTGGTGAACGATCCGTCGATTATGCTTTGATTTGTCTGAATGCTCCTTTCTGAAATTTGGAGTCTTTTGAATGCAGCTGTAGCTGTACACTCAGTGTGATCTCAGATATTTTTTTATCTTGGTTTTATATGTCGACCGCCTATAAGTGCTAAAATGATTTCAGATGTAGAATGGTGGTTGGTTTTATTTAGTTTCCATTATTCAGACTGATAGAAACATACAGACTCTTTAGGATCACAAATAATCAAGAGATCAGTTCTTCTTGTCGCGCACCACACTATCAATGAGACCGTACAGTAACAAAGTCAGTCGAGAGGCAGAAGCGAACAAATATATATATATATATGTTATTATTACTATTGACACTTCGAGGTTATAAATAAATTTACAAATAAGTTAATAAACGAACTGCTGTCCACGCAAATTGCAGTTGACGCTAAAGGGAAATAGTCATAAACGTCTAGTGGAAACACTTTGCATTACATCGTCCCCCATGAATATTAATCAATGAAACTCTGTTTTCCTGCTTTTTTCTTACAGACATGTTCACATTCTTCTAAGGTATGGAAACGATTCTTGTTACTAAGACAACCTCTATTGGTGAACTGTAAGCAATGTTTTGATTTCGAGTCGTAGTAGAAACGTTTCTTCTGTTTAAGACAATAACCTTTCTTCGTTGGCAGTGAACAAATATCTGGAGAACTTACTGAAACTGAAGGAAATCCGGTACTGTGCGTCGGTGGTACAGCGTTTAGGACGCTCCCCGACCATGCACATGGTCCGGGATTCGATCCCCTGCCGACGCACACCTGATATCAATAGTCTGCCTGCAAAAATTTGGGCTACCGATATCACGTGCTGAAAATTTCATACCTGTACCAAAAATACTTTGTGGTTTCAAGCTTTAATCAATACATACATACATATATATACATATACAATCGCAAATAGAAGTTTCCAGTTTTGTACACTCTCTTCACCTATTTATCACAACTGTCACTAATCAAATCTTTTGCCAAATATGAATAATTCAGTCTAACTATTAGATCCACATTTTATGTATATTACTTCCAAATTTAAAATATAGTCCAGTTAACTTAATTAAAAGTAGGGAATTGCTATTCATTATGAAAGACAATCACCTTGTCAGATTGCATTAGATGATATCTACCTAAAGATAATATCACTGGGATAGTCACAAAGAGGTTTCCTATCTTATTAAGAGAAGGCCCGAACAAGATAAGAAATCTGGAGAATAGTTCAGCTATCACATTCACCACATGCAATTACACACAACCATACAATAGGATGAGATAAGATGACACTTCTGAAATCCAGTGTAACAGGTTGGAGGGGGAGATTGATAACAGAAGCTTTGTTTATCGAATCAACTGCAAAATATGTAATAGGAATGATTCAACATTTGTCCAGTTGGACATTTGGAAACTTCTCCTACTCCATTGATGACAAATAGGAGAGAACAAAGAAGACTATAAAACTCAAGGTTTGAAGTCGTGTGTTTATAATTGATGACATGATTATGAACAATAAATTCTGTTTGAAACTGTGTCATCCAGTAAATAATACTGTTTCGGTAACCGTGTGATACATCTAATAAGCAAACTAATACGGAATAAATGCCAGCATATATATATTTTCTATAGTTTGGTTTGTAAGGGTTTGTTATGTTTTTTATGAGTTGATCACGGACTGATATCAGTTAAAGAAACATTGAAAACCAGGGAGTACTGGACAGCTGCTGTTTCATCCTATAGATATATATATATATTATTTCATCAAAATATGGATCAGAGGTCTAAAAATTATATTTGTTAGAAATGCGAAACATTGAGAGACATAATGAATCTGCATACAAGTGCTGAAACACGTCGATGTTGATAAAAATGAATATATATATATATTTTACCAAATTATAGGAAACTAACTCAAAAACGGAGCATATCAGATGAACATTGTGTGTTCGCGCTGATAGTTAATGTGAAACAAACATTTGGCGTAGCCTTCAACTATTTTTGTTACATTTCTTCTCTACTACTCCTGCATTCTCACTCTTTGAGAAACCGTGTAGCACATATCTTCATATTTTGGTGGGACAGTTTTTGTCACATAACCAAGCATTCTCATTAGAATACTCTTTTGATTCATAAATTTAATGTATTTTGTTGACATTGCTGAACCATTTCTCGACCAGGCGTTGAGAGAGTTAGTGTGGATTGATTTCATTATTTGTGAAGAACTGGCTTCATACCTGGTAGAGAGTAAACATGAATATATTATGAAGATCTATAGACATTTTGTTTGACCTGTAAGAGTAAGATAGCCCAAGGTATCTAATAGGTATGATGAAGGAATTTGTAACCTTCCACGGAAATCTTGCTACTGATATAATCAACCTAATAAGATGTCCACATTACAGTTTGATCGTGGATTGATTTCATTTGGAGGAACAATGAAAACTAGGGAGTATTGGGTAGCTGTTTCATTTTTGTTTCGGACTGTTCGGTAGTACGCTTGCATCATTCTACTGGAGATTTAACACAGAACCTGCAGGTTATGAGGTGAGGCTGTTGACCATTTTTAGTGACTGGAATCACTCCCCTCAACAGTCCCTTTTGAATACAACATGATTTACCACTTGATGTTTTTCATAAATTAAATACTCTTATAGTCACTCTGCTTGTACATGTAGTCCTAAATTTGTTTTCCCCCCACCTGAGAGGTTGACTGATGTTCACTAATAAAAAGGTCAGATGACATCCGTACTGACACCAATGGCATAAGCAAGAACTTTAAAAAAAATGCTACACCTTATAACTATGTTGTTACTTCATAATAAAACTACGCATGGAAGCAGAGTGCTCGGCATAATATTTGAAATTTCAACAAATGGTGAATCTAACTTTCTTACTATGGTCACCTGTAAAATTCCATTGCACGGCTTTGCCATTAGAGTGGTCACTTATTTACTTTGCTGATTAGCAATGGCATTTCTATGGATTGTAAAGCGACCACTAAATAACCATAACAGTGCATCTATAAATGCATATATATATTTATATCAAGCACGAAGTAGCTTACTCATTCAACACGGAGGTGTTTTGAACATATTTTTCATGTTGCAGCAATTTATCATCCCAAGGTACTTCAAGGAAATCTACAAAATTTTACATGTAAATACTGAATTACTGAAGAATCCATCTGTTATTATTAAAATAAGGATAAAAAATACGACGAACAAATGTATTTCACAAACATTCCACTCTCTTCCAGAGTATCGGCTTTCTATGGTACCTTTCGTCCGTTCCAGTTAACGACGAACAGTCTTTCATATTTTATTTTTCTATGTTTCTTCCCCATAAACAGATTCTTATTTCCAACAGTTTATGCTATCAGGAACATTTTTGTGTAATCAAGAGTACCATAGTGTGCCTGAGTTCAAAAACACTACTAGATGCAATGAAAGTCAAGTCCCCTTCATTCTGTTTATCTACGAAATAAAGGAATACAACTATTGCTTTCAGGTGGCTGAAGGCAGTCAGCAGGAATATCAGCACAACTCAAGTGTCATCTTTGTTGGTGCTCATCAGCAAGACGTATCTGGAAACTTGAATGAACTGAAACTCCCTCAAAGATTCGAACCTACGTTACTCAGTACTTCAGAGACAGACGTCGTCACAGAGCTGTTTGATTTCATGACAAACGTTTTCAATGACTGTGATGATTCTGGCTGTGATTTTGTTTTATCAGTGAATTTTACAGCCAAGAACCTGAAAAGCTCAGTGGCTATGTCTTTGACCGTAGCCCTGGGTGACTTAAGTTCAAGTCTCCAAGAGAATTTAAGTTCTTCCAAGTTTCATATACCCCTTACTGGTAGATGACAAATAAGCACGACACCTAAGCTTAGAGTTTGTCTCCAACTGACCCCAGCCATCCAGCATTAATTTAGATTAAACAGTGATAATGAGTCACCTAAGTTAGCGATTACCTTGAAAACATGACTGATTTGAATTTTATTTGAACCAGTACAAAAGTCTAGCCGCACGTCTCCATTGATTCCGGTTCTCCACAAACGTTTTCACCTGATTCCACGTCTTCCCACATACCTTCATCTCCTCTTCAAATGACCTCCTTCATCTCATCCCACCCTCACACTGACGACCAACTAACTCACCGCTTTTCATTCAGGTTCCACTCGAGTGATGGCCTGGCGTGTGATTTCACTCACTTGATGGTTCTCTCCGAGTGTTGTCAATACACCTCCATTTCCTTCCGCATATTTGTCACGCAGTCGGTTCCTGATTGGTTGGTTCGCTCATTGCCGGAGATCCCTGTTGCTGATCTTTTCTGGCCAGCCATCTGTTCTTGAGAAGAATTGAGCGAAGACAGCTGTTGATGAAGGTCTGTAGTTTGTCCGAAGTATCCTTCGTGACACGGCGCCAAGTCACTGATCCATATAGTAGCACTGACTTCACACAAAGTGACTATTCAGTGCGCAAAAACTGAGCGTAGATGTATGATATCTTTGATATTCTCTCCCACAGTCTGCCTGTCTTATGGGTGGCTACTGCGTGTAAGGGTGAACTTTCTAACTGAGTCATGACTGTAATCTAATTAAACATAGTTTTCCTTTATAAGAATGAAATCAAAGTATCCTTCATCGTATTTTTCAAATCTATGCACTTACAATCTATGTAACACAGTGCAGTTGAAGTGGTTTGCCTTATTATCTGAAGGCATTGTGAATATGTACACACTCAAATTTTAACGATACCATTTACTTCACCTATATTATATTATTCCAACTATATCACTTAGGATTCGGAATCAATGAATTATCTCACTAACTGTTTTTCCCCTTAGGTCATATCACAACTGATTGCCGAACTGTAATTTAAATGTGGAATACACTTTTATCTTAATTTGTTGTCTTTCTGTTATCTTTATTTATTACTCTTTCTCATAAGATCCATCTTCATATGTACGGACAATTATTGGTGCCCGGGAAGACAAAAGAAAATATTATGAAGCTACGGCAAGCGAAGCAGGAAAACCCGCAGGCAAGGGAGACCTGGCAACACACTACCACACAACTAGGTTCCTATCGAGTAAACGTTCAACACAAATTAAGCCAATGAAAGAAGACAATGAAAGGACAATCAACAAAGAGGTTGAACAAAGGAAACACCGGCTGAACACTTCAATAGGCTTTGAAATCGACCACCACCTACAACGCGCTCAAAAATACCAACAGTAGAAGCAGAACTACCAGTGGACATCAACTTTACGACGAGAACGGAAATCCTGATGGCAATAAAGATGCTAGAAACTGGAAAGGCAGCAGGGCCAGATGGAATCCCAGCAGAAACATTGAAAATGGACTCAGAGACATCAGTGAAATTGATGACACCACCACCACTGGAGAATGTGCGGAAAGAGGGCAAGGTACCTACCTGCTGGTTGGAAGAAAGGATACTTATTCAAACTGTCAAAGAGAGAAGACTTAAGTCAATGCAAGAACTGGCGCGGAATTATGCTTCTGTCCATCCTAAGCAAAATACTAAGCCGCATCATCCTGGAGAGAATCAAACGAGTCCTGGATGAAAAACTTCTGCCGGAACAGGCTGGATTGAGGAGAAACAATTCATGTATTGAGTAAATCGCAACACTACGGATCATTACTGAACAGAGCTTGGAATGGCAGTCAGCTCTCCACCTCACTCAACTTCATCGAATTTGAAAAGACATTCGACAGAGTCCATCTAGAGGTGCTTTGGCAATTACTTCGCTACTACGACGTGCCGCCAAAAATTATATATCTCATCCAAGAGTTGTACGACAATGCTACATGCCAAGTAATCCACAACGGAAACTCACGGAATCCTTCGAAGTGAAGACGGGAGTAAGACAGGGTTGGCTGGCTGCCTACTATTTCTAATGATTTCCCTGATTGTGGTAGATTAGAAAATGCGACAGACACACAGAACGCAGTGAGGTAACAGGCATAAAATGGACCCACACAAAAGCCTTGGAGGATCTGGACTTCGCTGATGCGATATATGGCTGATTTCTCACAAACTGGAAGATATGCAAGTGAAAAGCAACAAGTTGGCAGAAGAAGCATCAAAGATAGGACTTCACTTCAGTTGAACATAGAGAGAACAGAGGTGATGGAGATTCTTGGCCAGCAGCAACAACAACAACAGACAACAATCATCATAAATTGGAGAAATCGGAAAGAAGCAACCTCCTTCACCTACCTACCTAACTACCTACCTGGGAAGCATAGTTTCAACTACAGGCAGGCGGAAATCGTGAGGATATCAAAGAGAAGATAGAAAAAGCAAGAAAAGCTCTCACTTCTCTCAAGTGTGTGGAGGTCAACAGCACCCAGAATGAAAATCAAGATGCGGATTTTCAACTCCAACGTGAAGTCAGTGCTATTTGATGGATCAGAGACTTGGCGCGTCATGAAGGACACTTCAAACAAATTACAGACCTTCATCAACAGCTGTCTTCGCTCAATTCTTCTCAAGAACAGATGGCTGGCCAGAAAAGATCAGCAACAGGGATCTCCGGCAATGAGCGAACCAACCAATCAGGAACCGACTGCGTGACAAATATGCGGAAGGAAATGGAGGTGGATTGGCCACACTCGGAGAGAACCATCAAGTGAGTGACATCACACGCCAGGCCATCACTCGAGTGGAACCTGAATGAAAAGCGGTGAGTTAGTTGGTCGTCAGTGTGAGGGTGGGATGAGATGAAGGAGGTCATTTGAAGAGGAGATGAAGGTATGTGGGCAGACGTGGAATCAGGTGAAAACGTTTGTGGAGAACCGGAATCAATGGAGACGTGCGGCTGAACCCTATGTTCCTCTAGGAACTAAAGAAAACAATAATAATATAATACAAATATTACTGTACATTAGTGGGTCATTTCATTACTAATAAGTTTAGGACGAGTTAGAGAGTGTCCAAATCTTCTTTTTATCCCAATTTTTGATTACCTCTGAAGGTTAAACAGTGAAAAAATACATCTGAAATCTGCCCATACATTTACAGTAATATTAGATTTCAGATTTCGAAATCATCCAATATTCCAGCAGGGCGAAATAATCTTATGGAATCTCTCTGTTTTTCTTCAGTGCGTCAAGTTAGTCCACTAAAGGGTCAAAAGAGCTTCATTTTCTTCTTATTCAATTTTTTTTCAATTGCATAGCATGCAGAAAGACGTTCATTTAAACTTCATTTTCTTATTTCCAACCTGCTGTGTCAATTTCCGCTCAAATAAGACAATTTCCAGAGTTTGACTGTTTCGTAAACATTTGGAAATTGACACAAAAAATAGCTGCATTTGAAACACTGTCATACTGCATAGTACATGAGAAGATAACTTAGCCACCGAAGATTTCATAATTGAATAATTTCATTTGTTATAGCATAAAGTGATACTTGATCGTTTATTCACTAATCTTTTTTGAAGCAAAATTTATTGCCCGAAAGTAGAAACGTTTTCTAACTTAGTCATATTCTAGGGTCAGTCGTTCTTTGTATAAACACTGCGTATTGGTACACAAAGTAAGACGATATGGTAAGTTAGAATAACAGTTAAAAAGTGAGATATGTGGATTAAGAGGGAGGTTAACCACTAAATCTTTGATCATCGAATTTACGCGGAACACATACAACTGGGATGATACAATACCGGTACTGGAGATGCACGATGTATTATTACCAGTGAAATCAAAGAGTAAGAAACAATAGGACTCTTTGATTGGACGCTAGTAACTAGTGTGATGTGTCTATTCCTTTCTTTGCTGCAGACTGAATTCTATCAGTCAGGTTTACAGTAGCCACCATTCTAGGTAGTTCGCCATCATAATGCATACTAATTTGATGATATTAGATAGTTGAAAGCAATAGGCAGGAAGCCTTGGCTGCACCAGTCAGCAAGGCGTATCTGCAACCTTGAAGGAACTTATTTCCCTTCTGAGATTCTAACCCTCGTCACCAGCCAGTGCTGCAGTCGGAGACGTTACCACTTAGCTATTCGGGCTGGCTCGCGATTGACCTCCTGTAGGACTGTAGTGGGTACTTTGATTGGACACTAGTAACTAGTGTGACGTGTCTAGTCCTTTCTTTGGTGCAGACAATATAAACAGTCCAGAAATGATGTTAGCATTATTGTAATAAGCAACAAACATATCGATTTGCACAAGTTGTTTGCGTCCCACATCCGACTACATTCCTCTTCTGCCTCTTTATCTTCACCTCTTGATTACTACAGTGATTTAAAGTTTTTTCACAAATGTCTGTTCCGTAACTTCCTCCTTCACAGCCATGTTAAATATTTGTGCAAACTTAGTCATGCTGTATATTACTTACAAATTCGCGACGGTATTTACCACACGATATCAGATAAATTTCTTCCATCACTGCATTTTACACCTAAGGAAAATTTGTTTCATTCACAGTTAACCACATTTGACCCAGCTATTCCCACAGATTAGGTAATTTATCATTTTGTGAATTTGAAGTTTACATCTAGTAGTCTAAGTGATTCTACGACGATTTATCATAAAAGTATTTATTTTCCAAATTAATATTCAGAGTTTTGCAAAATTTGGTGATAGTTATGTAACCAGAATGTCAGGCTGCATACCAGAAGACATAAGCACTTGTGGAAATCTGGTGGGAAGTGGACCAATAAATAACCTATTGTCAAACAAGAATGAAGAAGGAAACGGTAGTGGACTGGACATAAGTCGTGAAGACATTCAAATGAAATCACTTGCTAGGAAGTAGAATGGAACCGGAACACCAAGTGATGGGCCAGCTGTCCAATAGGGACTTAGAAAAGAAATAATGAAAGCTTGTAGGCAATTATGGAACCAACTGAAAGTGATAATGGGCGACTGAGTGGAACATAAATGTGCCGAGGACACCCTACATAACACACGGAACACAGAAAATGAATAATGACCATTATTATTATCGTTACAGTATATAAATATATGAAATAGAAACACACTTTGTTCATCATTACAATAAGAATGTTTTCTTCGTCTTACCTAGAACATTTCGAATTTCTATTCGCGGATTAAGCACAAGACATTCATAACGAACAACTAAACATCGCTCATTTCCGATGGATTGACAGTCTTCCAGCATTTGTCTAGTCCTTTTCTCCCATGACAGAATTGCTCCAGTAATATTTTTCGGAGAAAAAAGGGCATTTATACCCCGACTACGAAATAAAATGGAAGTATGAAGTTTTTTCTGGATAATAAACTGTAAATAGTTGACGCTAACCTCAAAGTTTTTCTGTGAGACAACTTAAACGTGGAATCCAAGGCAAAATCATACATAGGTAGCCCACTATTAACGAATCACTTCATCGAATAAAGCAGTCAATAGCTTCATCGACTTCAAAGAAGCCTTCAGCAGACAGTGTTGACCAAGAAGTAATTTGGAAACTACTTCAACACTACGGCGTGCAGCACCCAAGCCTCTATCAACCTCATTCAGCAGCTACATGACAGTAGCACGTGTGAGATATTCCACAACGGAAAACTCAGCGAGGCGTTTGAATTGCATAGAGGAGTGAGACAAGGCTGTTTATTATCACTCATGATATCCTTAATTGTGGTGGACTGCATTATGTATCAGAATTGAAAGGGGCAGCGAGGAGACAGGAATACGCTGGATGACCAATAAGAAGACTTTAAGAAAATTTGGGTTCCACAAATGATATGTGTCGAATGTCACATAAACTCGAGGACTTGCAAGTGAAAACCAACAAATTGGCTGAAGAGGCTGGCAGGGAAGACGGGACTGCAGGTGAACAAAAGAGAAGACGGAGATGATGAAGATAACCAATCAACAGCAACAACAACCAGCACCAATCACCATCAACAGGAGGGATTTTACAGAGGTTATTTCCTTCACTTATTTAGGAAGCATCATTTCAACCACAGGTGGATGGCATGGAAGAAGATGCCAAAGCCAACCAGCCAGAATTGGAAAAGCAAGATACGCCTTCATCAACCTGACACCAGTTTGAGAATCTTCTCCACTAACTCAGCCAGTATAGGGAACAAGATTCGGATTTTCAACACATCTGTGAATTCGATCCTTCTACACTGGTCAGAAACTTGGCCAGACTATTACCAGACTTGGCAGACTCTTACCAACAGCTGCCTTCGCTGGCTCCATATTAAAGATCAAATGGCTGGCCAGGAAGAACTAAGCAACAAAAAACTCTGACGATGAACAAACCAACCAAGAAACTATCGTCCAAGAAATGCGTAGGAGAAAATGGAGATGGACTGAGCACACAGTGGGGCAATCACCCGAGTGGAATCCGAATGAGAGACAATAGATTGGGTATGGCTGCGAGGGTGAAAATGAGGAAATCGTGCGAGGAGGAGATTACAGATAACGGGCAGTCGCCGTCCCATGTGAAGAAGACGGCAGAAAACAGAACAAAGTGGAGATGTTTTTATGAAGCCTTATTTTCCACTTGAAACCCAAAGAAACAATATTAACAATAAGAACTAAAGTTATTCAGTTGCAAATTAAGCAGAGAGTGAATACACTTTCTACCAAAGCCACATGAAGATTTGAAAGCCTTTAAGTGTAAAACAGCAGTCAATGCACTACAGAATACTTTGGTGAAAGGCATTAAATAACATCTGGATATGAAATAGTTAATTTCCATACATAAACAAACAGCTGTTTTCATTCAGATGTCTTTCAACTGCCCAGTAACTACCATCCATAACCAACGTGAGAGTTGAGAGAAGAATAAAACTTATGCATTTTGGTAGAGTATAATTCCATTACGGGTAAAAGTGATTTTGATAAAGTCTCACAGTGTTATACAGTAATATTTACAGATGACAACGTTTCGGCCACAATTTAGTGTTGCTCATAATCATATCGAGTCACCCGCACAACTTTCTAACTTCGTTTATATAATTCCATCAGTTTTCATTACTTGATGTGATTGGCAGTAGTATTTTCCACATTTCCGGTATGAGTGATGAGTTACTCCTATTGCATGTGTTTAATGTAGACTCGACGAACAAGGATCCAGTAATCAACCTCTCTCCCCACCTACCTAGATTAATTCTGAGAATTTTAATCCTCTCTCACCCTATTGTGTGATTGTGTGTTAATACATGCAGTGCGATAGCTGGGCTGTTTTTGTAAATTACTTATCTTCTCTGGGTCAACCTTTCTTATGTTAGCTAACTTCTTATGTTCTGACAATCTGACTACCCCCTACCTACTAGTTTGACCTATGTAGTTGACCACATTCACAGTCATTACAAGGTATTTTGTAAATTATATTATTTTGTCTAACTGGGTCCACCGGGTCCTTTAACCTAGAGAGCTTGTCCCTGAGTGCGTTTGTTAAAAACACACACAAAAAACAACAAAAGAAAATCAGAGGCATCCAAATAGATGAACAAGAAATAGTGATATCCTTCGACGTCACAGCATTATTTACCTCAATCGGACAGAAACTAGAAAAAGAGACCAAGGAGCAATTACTCAGCCACGACGAACACCTCCCACAACAATCGAAAATGCAACACACAAATTGGATGGAATGCATAAACGAATGCCTAACAACGTACTCCAAGTTCAACGATCAAACACATGAACAAGTCAAAGGAACACCCATGGGATCGCCAACATCGGGTTTGATTACAGAAGCAGTGATGCAAAGGCTCGAAAACACAATCGTAGCAAAATTTAGACATGTTAGGTAGGTGACACATTTTAAATAGTCAAAATAAACGGGTTGGATAAAACTTAATGGACAGTGTTTTCAACGACGTCAAGTTCACAAGAGAAGAGGAATCCGAGAACCAAACTCTATTTTTGCACGTTTAAGTCAAGCGAACAACCACAGGAAAATTAGACACTCAAATTAGCAGGAAATCAACCCACACAGATCAAATGCTCAATTACACCAGCAAAAACACAATAACACACAAAAGGAGATGTATACAAACACTATTCAGGAGAGCTAGTCAAGAATCATTGCAGTACTCTCACCTTAAGGAAAATGAAAGCAAAATATCACATGGACGTCTTCCAAAGGAGTGAATATCCACGAAAATACATCAAAAGACATCTACCCGCAGGCCAAACCACCAAATCAAAGGCCCACAAGGAAGATCGCACTATCATCTATAAACGATACTTCGGAAATCACTGCAACGCTCTTCAAACCTTTAGGAAATCATGTTACACACAAACCAACAAAATCACTCCACTCAGCTCTGTGTCAACCAAATGACTCAGTAGCGCAAGGAGATAAAAGCAACATCATCTACAAAATAAGCTGCAACGACTGCGAAAAACATTGCATTGGTCAAATTGGACATCCTCTTCGTCTTCGTATCCATGAACATAAGCTAGCCGTCAAAATACATGAAATCCACTCCTTCATAACGCCTCACTGCATACAGACAACCACGGATATCGTTCGACTGGGACAACCAACGTTCAAATATTAGACAAAGGAAACACCAAGAATGCCAGAGAATCACTAGACGCCAGTCTGGTATTCCAGTGAATCGTCAGTCAATAACCACATCGAGATAGACAAAATTTACCCACCGATAAGGAGGAAATCTCACACACAAAAAGTCAAAGTTAAAGTCAAGGAAACAATCCGTTTCAATACAATACAATACAAGTAGCTGCCTATTGAGTGTGAAAACACAAAAACAACCAATCATAATTTTTAAGGTCACCCATCAGGAGAGATGACTAATAAACTAAACTCGTGGAGAAATCTGAAAGGTGACTTCAACGAATTCAAGTATGCACTGAAGATGTTGCCTCGTAGGGAGCAATGTAAGCTTCGCAAATTAACTATCCAGTTCAGAGAACACAACCACATCAAAATGGACTGAAAGCTCCCAGCTGTCCATTTAATTCAACTTTTTATTGACCCAAGCATATTTTCATCAAACGTTTGTTTGTAGCTATTTCTAATTATAAGAATAATAATAATTTTTCACATTTGAATTCATCTAAAAAATCATTCTGAGATGTAAGATGACAAAAATATTTTAGCTTAGGAAATTATCCTTACGCTATGGTTGAAGCGACAACAGCTCGTCCATCTCGTATCATGAGAATAAATTTAGCCTTCGGAAACAAATGACCCAAATCTTTAAGGTATATATATGTTGAAGGATCTTTGTGACATAATCTTGGGGCTACACGGCCCATTTTTTTAATCACAATTGTAATGAATGCAGCTGTAGCATCATCAAGTACACGAGAATTATAACCAGATTTCTGCAACCATTTTCCTATGTTATCCATATAACGTCTATATTTCAAAATTTCCCTCGTCACAATTGGTTCTGGGCCACAACGAATCATTGGATGTACGTCTAAAAGAATGCGCATTAAACCGGTACCTAAAACAAGGCAGTTAATATGGTTAGCAATAGATTTCCTTAAAATTTTCAATTAATCAAATATTCAGTTAAGTTTGAAAAAATAGGATTTTAAGTAAGTCAATAAGAATAGTGTATATCAAAATTACTCCAAAAACAAACAATACTAAAGGTTTCTCCAGCTTTTTCAAAAAGATTTGTATATGTCTGGCTCTTTTCTGAACTCAAAAGCAGTACTGACGATAACTTATACCTAATTTGGTCAGGAGTACGCTACCGCTAGAGTGCGTTGGTGGCATAGTGGTTAGGACGCTCGCCGAACATGTACATGGTCCAAGGTTCGATCCCTGGCCGACGCACTCCTTTACCTCGCTAAGCCAGAAATAAAGCTGGTGAAGAGGAAAGGTTGGGCATGAGGCCAGCAACCCTATCCTGTAAAATAAACACTGCTACAGAAACTTCAAGCCACTAGCTTGAATCCCTACGTTCCACTGGGGAACGTGAAGGAAAAAAAACGCTACTGCTCACCTGTCGGTCATAATACGCGTCTAACTCAGACCTATTTTCTTGAAGCAGGCAGACTGCTTTGTATACTTCTTAATATTTTAATTACTTCCCACTAATTCATATGTCACACAACACAAACTAGGCTCAAAATTACTTTGCTAATATCTCTCTTTCAATCTGGAATTAACATAGAATGAGTACAATCTGTCATCACTAACTTACTCAAACTTTCATTATAATAAAGGTTTTTTGTATTTCCCAATGAATGAAAAACAAAACGATTTTGATTTTACTGACACTTCGCTATTTAATGCTAATAGCTTTATCAGTGTGGCATTATTAAGCCAGAATTTACAAAATCTCAGCTTATATATAACAACTTAATCATCGTTTCTCAGCATGAGGGCATTTTTCATTGTCAAACTGGCCAATTGGTAAAGATAACAAAACCAGGTGTAGATTGTTGGATTTGATTAGTGTGTAGAATTATAAAAGCAGCGTGTGTTTACATAATGAAATTGTTTATCACATTCGTGTTGATTTTGTCATTTCATGGGGCAGTGGAGGGAGTTGTTGTAACCAGGTCAAATTCTCTTTTAGTCCATCATTTCTATTCAGACAATTTGGATTCCACTTGACATGAACTGCTTCTGGTGATGTTAGACGTTCCTTGTGATTTCTGAAATTTTTCTCGATTATTTCAATATTGTTGAAATCAATTTTATGGCCTGATTCTTTAGTGTGGCGTGTAGACAAGCTATGGCTGATGATTTTTCCAGCTTTTCTAATTCAACTGGATTTTTCGGTGGTGGAACAGATGCGCTACGGTATTCATTTCTTCTGATTACCTTGATTTCTCGAAATGTTTGTCCGATGTATATCGCATCACATTCCAAGCATTCTATTTTATAGACATAATTAGATAGACAATCTTTCGGGATTTGGTCTTTTGTATAGACAAGGTTGTTTCATAGTGTGTCTGATGTTTTGAAGAAAACCCTAATGTCGAGCTGATTGAGCAGTCTTCTGATATCGTCTGACATTGTTATAAATGAGCTGAGATTTTTCAAATTCTGGTTTACTGATACTTTAATAAAGCTACTAGCAGCATTAAATGGCGAAACATCAGTGAACACAACAATATCGTTTTTTTTTCATTCCTTGGGAAATACAAGAAAACCTTTATTATTATGAATATCATACACCCAATGCCCAATTTTTTTCAAACTGTTAAAAGTGAACTTGGTTCGGATATATATTACTCAGACTTTATGCAGAAATACAGTCTTTTAAGCTTGAGACTTAGAAAACCATAAGAAAATTCAAATACTCCCTAAAGTTAAAATCTACTATATGATTGTTAAGTTCTTCTCATCAAATAAATTACATATATCACAACCAGTTTGATAATTTCACTTAATGAATTTATCTGGATAGCTTCATTGTTTATCGTTCTCCTACAAGTTTGCATAAATTCGAACGTCTTTTGAAACATCATGTTCTTCATTTCAATATGCAGTTTGTTGTAAGCAGTGCTTTTTGAAGAAATCATTTAGAATTTTAACTCTGTGAAACAGTTTGTTACTTACAATTATTAGTGTTCTCTGAGCTGACTGGTTTAGTTGCAGAGCTTTTGTCATCTTTCTGGACAACATCCCCTTTCAGCGCAATTTTCAGCATAAAGTGAACTGATTTAAAGTTTTCCATGAGTAGTGATAGAATCGCGTCTCCCGGTAACCATCTTTACATGTGTATCGATCATTTTTTATTGACTTGGATTTTAAACTTTCTCATCACGTGATTTACTTTTTAGTAGTTGGTATATTTGGTCCATATTCACATGTTTATTAATCGTATATTCGTTTGAGTGCCAGGTTACTAGGAATTCCCTGACTGCATTTTTGGTGTTTCCTCTGTCTAAAATTTCGACATTATCCCAATAACCAAATTGATGTCCATAATTATCAATGTGCATTGATATGAAACAGGAATATATATCATGTCTTTTCACATCTGATTTGTGTTCCTGGATTCTGATTCGAAAGGGACGCCCACTTTAGCCAATGTAATGTCTGTTACAGTTCATACAATTTATTTTGTAAATGGTATTAATTTTATCTCACTTTTTTCCGTTGGATCTTTTGGTTTACACAATATCCATGAATGAAGTGATTTAACTGGCTGGTGTGCTATGTCTGTTTCAAACAGTTTCAATATTCTAGTTGTTATTTCAGTAATTTTAACTCGCTTATTCATTCGCTTACTTATAGCATACTAGCGTACGCTTTAGGTTTTTAGGTGAATATCAATGTTGACCTAAAGCCTAAAACTGTTTGATAGTGTTTAAAGGGCTTGATAATTAACTGTCAAGAAGCATCATTGAAAAGCTTCGCTTCTTTCTGAATGGTAGCAACTTTTAATCGTCTTTCGGGATCCATATCACTTTTTTCTCATATTGAAATTATCTAGTCACAGTGATACATTTTGCTGAAAGGACTATCTTATGTTGCTGGTCACCTGATGTGTTCTTTTCTTTTAAATAAAGCCTAAATTCATATCGCTGAGATTTTACAAATATAATTTTTTACAAAAGCCTAAATTATGTTAAAATTATGTCATAGTGACTAATTATGCACTTCATTATTCAGACTATTTCCAGTTAGTGAGAACTTGATGAAACAAAATGAATTCATCTTATCTTACAAACGTTGTCCTCTACGCCCTTTTCAAGATATTTTCGCCTTCACCGAAGCAGTGAGGTTCAATATAAAGTCTTAAGATACTTCAGCTATACAACCACAGACATGTGCAACTTCTTTCCACAGTTTCTTCCCTCTAACTGTATACACTTTTTCAATTCGGATGAAGCTCAATTACAAATTTAATATTGTGCGTCGGTGGCACAGCGTTTAGGACGCTCGCCGACCGTCCAGAATGTCCGAGGTTCGGTCCTTAGCCAACGCACTCCTCTACCTCGCTAAGCCAGAAATAAAGCTGGTAAAGAGGAAAGAGTGTGCATGAGGCTAGCAACCCTATCCTGTAAAAATAATCACCACTGCTACAGAAACTTCAAGCCTCTACCTTGCAGCCCTATGTCCCACTGGGAACGTAAAAGAATTAAAATATCAGACTACTGAAAACTAACAGTGTCGCCCAAATTATCGTGGAAGTATCACAGTTAATAATGCTTGTTTTTTCCTTTTAAAAATCAGATAAAAGATGGGTGACTCTAAACTATGGCAGCCTAAACCGAAACTACCTATCGGACGGATAAATGACCTTGCGCAACCAATCAGGTGACTCCACTCCAGATCTTGTTTTTGATTACTGTTTGGAGAACAGATCGAAAGAAAGCTCGAAAAAGTGTGAATGTGGAGGTGTCATGCATATGCAAAGATACACTAGTTACACTGATGGATTTGTTTACAGGTGTGATAAGTGCCCAACCAGAAAGTCATTTCAAGAAGGTATGCCTTTCTTTTTTAGTTTACAGATTCTGTAGGTACTTTTTCTCCAAGTCTAAATTACCTCTAACGAAAATTTTAATGATGTGTCATAACTGGGTGCTTAAAAGACCAGTAACAGCAACAGCGTATGAATCAGAAAATTCAGAAGTGTCTGCAGTGCAATGGTACCAGTACTGCAGAGACATAACATCATGGAAAATGAACAGGCTGACTCAAGTACTTGGTGGAGTTGTATTATTTTTATTTTATTTGATTTACAGCTTGATTTCACACCGTATTTTCAGACAAGTGTGAATTTGCGTGGATATCGGTAGCCCAAATTCAGGCATACCATAGATATCGGGTGTGCGCCGGCAGGGGATCGAACCCCGGACCATGTGCATGGTCGGCGAGAGTCCTAACCACTGTGCCACCGACGCACTTGGATGAGACAGTGCTGATAAAAATAAATTATTATCGCGAGAGATTGAGTGCGAATCAGCAGTGGGTGTTGGGGATATATGACACCACCCTCCACAAAGGATAGTTCGAAAAAGCAGGCACGTCAAACAGAAGTGCTTGCTACCCAGATTGAAGTTATTGTCATCAGAGAAAATTGTGCTAGCTTCTCGCTTCATACTGTGAAATTTGCATTTTCATGAATTCAATTCAAAAAGTGATTTTGTTTTACTCTTTTTTTAATATCGTCAGTAAATTTAGCTAACCTGAGCTCTGATGACCTCCGATAAATATAAGCGGTAAATTTCGTGGATTGTCAGCTTTTGTAGTATTCTTCTCATATGGACAAAAATCGTTGCATTGATGTGTAACAGAATCGAAATGGATTAATATTATAATTTCCAAAATCAGGATGACTAAGAACGTTAAATTCCAGAATGATATCTTGAACTGTCTGGAACATACTGTTGATATGAATTCTATTGGCTTGGACATACATAAATCAACTGGTCCTATTTCTTTACAGAAAAAACACACAACAGTGATCAGTGGTATTACAGTAAATAATTGTAAAACTGACTCGAAGCACTGAGTGCATTTTAGTCATGGTCTAAAGCATAGGTGACGTAATGAAAACTACTGATGTTTTATAGTGGCACTAATGTACAGAATATAATATCGCTAGCTAACAAGCTATCTGAGCGATCTCTTCCCTTCATCTGCTAAACTTGGGAACTATCGAATAGGTCAGCGAATTCTGCAAATGCTCTTCAAGAATAAAGGATATCCATGGGGTATGATGGACTGATTCATGTTAAATAATAAACAAGTCATAATAATTCAATCACAGAGTGAATTCATCTGATAAAAGCGCACAAGATTATTTACTAATGACGTTCCGAACACAGTTTATTGATCTTAATCATACCAAGACACTTACATAACTTCCTAACTTCATTTAAATATATCCTCTATTCCTCAACCTTTGATTCGACTAGTAGTATTGTTTCCTATATTTCTAGTGTTATGCCATTCCAGCTACATTTGATAAGTGCACATTCAATGAATAAACTTTCTATCGGCATCTACTTTAATCACTTTTCAGGACTGTAGCGCTGTTTCAATCTATCGCATGACTGTATGTTAATGCATACTGGGCGACTTCTGAGTTTTTCCTCAAGCAATTCATCCTAATTTTGTTTACGGATTAATATCAGTTAGCGAACCATTGAAAAACAAGGAGCATTCGTCTTGTGTTTCGTCCTTGTCCAAAACTCTTCATTGGTATCTACACGTGCAAGCATAAACACGCAGAGATGTGAGTAAATCTTACGAACTCTATTTGAAAAGAAGTTGTAGATAGCACATGAGGAAATTCGCACATACTGGAAGAATAATCGCACCCAAAATACACGATAGCACATCAGTAGGTTACATAGCAGGCCAGGAGCTGACACATTCCTTGCAGTTTATAGACTTAAATTGTTTTTAATAAAGTTTTGAATTTTGTGACGTCTACAATTTTGACAAGTTACACCAGAATCTGTAAATATTTTAAAAACAAGACATAAGCCGCTGAACTTTGCATGTCGAGGAAAACACCCATAACGACAATAGAAAGAAGAGAACACGAAGTTCAGCAACACAGATATCTTTTCGGCAATTTCATTTTCAACAGCTGTACAATCGCATTTATGTACATAATTTTACAGAGATACAATTTTTACTTGATTCCATATAATTATGAAGTCGAATAAAAGGTGATAATTATTTTCAACTAGATATGGTTAACGAGAGGCTTAAAAACAAATATTACACAGGATAAGAATATAATTGTAAAATAGTTATTTGAAACGAATTATAAATGTGAGCAGGGAAAGCATAGAAACTAACTTAAAATAACTGTTCTTATAACTGAAAAAATGGGGTGAATTGAATGAAGACTGAAGGAGTAAGAATCACACAAACTACGAACAAATAAAAGATCCGAAAAGAATGAAAAAAGAAGAAAAACAGAAGCTAAGGGAATATACCGAACTAGGTCCTTGGTAGATATAGAGGTTGGATTAATTTCTTTACAACACACAGCTCCAGATTTTCGATGTATATTGCGAGGGCTTCTGAAGTACAGAGAAGTCGGAAATAAATTAGTTGAGATGTTGTGAGAGGCGTTGATTAGATATTCAGTAATGGTAGTTCTGATTGAATCAGTGCCTCCTCTCTGCAGCCACGTTAAGTAATGTTCTCTAACACGTTTTGAAAGGACGCGCATACAACGATCTATGTACCTAGCTCCGCACGAGCAGGTGAACTGGTATATGCACACTGAATTGGTCATATGTGAGAGTTTGTCCTTAGTGTTGTTTCGAAGTACTGGACGGCTAAACAATGTCACTCTTAGTGTTGCTGCAAGTAAAGTCTTGTTTAAAGAGCTGGATATTCATCTCTTCAGGATATTGGCTGCCAAATCTCCTCTGAAATTAAGATTCAGACATAGCGTTTTCTTTGTCAATAAATCACATTCTTCTGTTTTTGGTTTAGGTTTCATGTTCTTTTCGACAAAACGCGTTGGGTAACCATTTTGAGCCAGGATATTTTTGAGGAATAGGAGCTTCTCTTCCAAGCAGTCACTGCCGCAGATTTTTCTAATGCGATGGGTTAGTGCGGTGATGAGAGCTCGTTTTCGGCCCAAAGGTATCCAACTATAGAAATGCGTTAGTTGACCGTTCCATGTTGGTTTTCTGTGGATGGATCTCTTCAGGGTTCTATCATCTTTTCTTGTTAATTCCACGTCCAGAAATGGAATCTTTGAATTGTTCTCTAATTCCATTGTGAATTTAATCGAAGGATGGGAATTATAAAATTCTTGTAAGATGCAAAAGAAGTCCGAGTTATCGTAGCAGACTATATAGGTATCGTCAATGTACCTTTTGTACAGTTGTAATTTGCTTATTTTTGATTTCGAAACCCCACTCTCCGTAATGGCCATAATGCAGTCTGCTAAAAGCGGGCCAAGAGGAGATCCCATTGCAATTCCGTCTTTCTGTCTGTAAATGTTGCCACTGAAGGTAAATTGTATATTCAGCGTGCATCTCAGCAACAATTCCTTCAGATATGATGTCGGTATTCCGACGCTTATATTGGAGTTCTCCATATAACTGCACGAACAAACAGAAGAGATACTAACTTCTAAATATTTATAGTAATATGATACCCTCACCCTAGGCAAATATTAGTGACATGAGTTTCTCTATCTACCACTACTAATCCGAACAATTTCACTTGCAGTGACAGTGAAATTATATTTCAAAATCCATAAATAAAAAGCAGGTGGGTGAAGGTGTGTAACTGAAAATTATTTTTAATAGTATACGCCTGCTCTTACAATTCAATGTGGAGTAATTCTCATGCTTACTGAAGCTGTTTCATAAAAGATCACAAATCAAAAACATGGATCAATACAATCACCTAAGCAAAGTGCATGAAATCAGAATTGTATATCTCTAAGTTAGGATTTCTTGAAGACACTAGATGGGGCTGGTTTTCGACCTAGGATAGACCACATTTTGTCTGTGGAAATATTAGTTCTTACTAAAACTGTCTACACATATCTTATTTGACCTGGATATTCGCTTCATTTCATGCGTCTAAAAGAAGTTAGTTCACACATTGTCCTTACCTTAGCCATTTAAGTTTGACTGATCCTCACTTTTTGTGGAATTTTTCTAATTTTAGTTGATATTCTATTTGCTATTATATCTTTATTATCATTATAATTTAAACATCTTTAATGAATTGTAATTCCGTTGATCTTACTTTACAAATCGGTATTATTTAAAGAATACTAATGGTGTTACTGACTACTATTTTAGAATATTCTATGTATATAAACATGCGTATATAATTGTAGAACCAGAAGAGGAATTTATCGAAAAGGATATTCTTTGCTCAATTATTTTGTGTTTTACAGATGTCTGAATGAATATTTTCGCTAAATATGAGTGTCTAAAAGCCAAGTATGAATTGAATGTTTAAATTAAATTCATCAAAAATATAGCCCACACTTACTATTCATGTGCAACGGACTGTTCACTAGCAAAGAAGATTTGCATTTTGAAACCAAGGGAATAGTTTTTAATTTCACCGAGTACACTCAGCCAATCATAAGACAGAAGTGTAATCGACAAAAAAAATATCATTAAGTATTCGGAAAACAAAATTTTGAAATACTGAGACATTTAGAAAAACGATCAATTTTCTATTTACAACTTATCCTCAACGAATTCATTTGTCTGTATTTTGATCTTTCTAGAGTCATTCACGTCTGGGTTATGTTTCACGCCAGTATTTCTAATAATTTGGTTTAAATTCAATAATCCTGCTAAACAATACAAAAAATATATTCAGTGGAGTGACATGTTTATTCCATTTCTCTTTAAACATGTAATCTTGTAGGTGCATTTTATAAGTATGACGAAGATATTAATATATGTGTTAAACTTGGGGACTGTGGTAGTAGATAATTCAATATTAGTTTGCTTATTAGATGTATCACTGCGTGATGAAACAGTATTATGTACTGGATGACACAGTTTCGAACAAAATTTATTCTTCATAATCATTCCATCAATTATTATCACACGACTTCGAAACTTCAGTTTTAAAGGTTTCTTTGTTCTCTCCGATTTGTCGTCGTTGGGGTAGTAGAATTTTCCAGATGTCTAACTGAATAGGTGTTGAGTCATTCTTATTATACGTGTTTGCAGTTGATTCGATGAACAAAGCTTCCGTTGACATCAATCTCTCCCTCCACCCTACTCTTCCATTAGATTTTAAAACTGTCATCTTATCCCATCCAGCCTATCACATGGTTGTGTGTAATTACATGTGGTGAGTGTTATAGCTGAACTATTCTCTAGATTTATTATCTTACTCGGGTCAACTAATCTACATTTTGCTAGGTTTTTATGCTCGGCTAATCTAACTGCCCCTGTTCTACTAGTTTGCCCTATGTATTTGACCTGACAATCATAGCAGGCAGGGTATTAGATAAACTAGATTGTTTTGTTTTACAGGCTCCACAGGATTGATCCTTTAACAGACAAGCTTGTTTCTAATTGAGTTTGTGGTCGGTGTGAATCCCAGCCACTTTTATTCCTGCCTTGTTAGAAATTCTGCGTAAGGTATCCGAGTTTCCTTCCTTGTATGGAATTACTACTGATGATTTGTATTCCCCATTGTTGGTGTTGTCATTATCTTGAGCATTTTTGACAAGCATGTTGTCACTAATTTTATTATTATTATTATCACTATCCCTACTATCATTATTTGTGTTATTTTTTACATTGCCCTACATACCTTCTGACTAATTTATCGCGGCAATTATTAAGTGACAAAGCTTCTCTTATATGATTGAGATAATTGTGATTATTTTTGTCAGTCAAGCTAGTTGATTATCGCCTATTATGAACAATTAATGAGGTAAAGAGTTTTCACAAATTTCTTGAAATTTGGCTAATATCTACGTCTCATCTTCGCCAGTTACTTCTATAGTTATTAGAACATTTGAAGGATGAAATAAGTTAAAGGATTGAAGTTTCATCTTATCCTCCTGCTCCTTTCAATTTGAATTATAAAGAAAAACTTAAATGAAATAAATTATTTCATGGAGGATTTCATCATGAGCTGACATCAGTTAGAGAACCACCGGAAAACCTGGGAGTATTGGACAGCTGTTTCGTCCTATTTTGGGACTCTTCAGCAGTACGCGCCCACCCGTATTCGAACCCAGGACCTTTTGGTTACAAGGCGAGCTCGTAGACCGTTGAGCCACTGGGACCCGATACAATGGTCCTTGAATTCTAACTTCTGCCAATTCACGACATAGCGCGACCATTTCGCAATGTCTTCTTAGATGAGTTACTGCCTCATCTTCAACCTGCTGTATCCTACTGGTCACGGCTTCCAACTAGAACCCCACGTTATCTGCCTGAATCCCGGTGGGCGCGTACTGCTGAAGAGTCCCAAACTAGGACCAAACAGTTGTCCAGTACTCCCAGGTTTTCCAGTGGTTCTCTAACTGATGTCAGCTCATGATGAAATCCTCCATGCAATTAAACAAAATCCCTACCAAACCAATACTTGAAATAAATTATGTTGCAACTTTGAAAATTTCCATAGTCTGTTCATAATCTTAGTTTTAACATGCTAATGAATCTGATGTTTTTGAATAAGGCATTTGGAAGACAAATTTCGCGAGATGATATCATTTCGTAGGTTCCGTACAATCGCTTTACAACTAACATGGTTGACAATAATAAAATCAAATAAAGGGCATAACAATTACTCAGTTATATAAAACAAAAGTACATACTAATGAGCAATCATATTTAAAAAGGTCAAGTAGTCAGTTCATGGTAAGCGAAGGTTGAAGTCTATTGTGTTTTCTGTACACATAGTTTAGGCTGTATGTGATTAATCCCCAAAAGTGCTTCCATCACCTTCAATAACCTTGAATTAGAGTTATGTGAAATAATTGTGAAACAGTCATTAATATTGATTTTGTGACCTGACATTAATAAGTGCTTTGCAATGGATGATGCTGGATTTCTATTCAGATTACTGCCATTGGGATTTTCTACATGATTTAGTAGCTATTTCGGTACATGTCCTTTTCGACGACATTGGAACATTCTGTTGGTTCTTCCTATGTAGGTGTCACCGCAACTGCATGTGAACTTGTAGATACACTTTGAAGTAGAGTCCACAGAATTTCGTCGTTTAATCGAAAATGTTCAGGATGTGAGGGAAAGAAGTTTGGCGTAGAATGTGCGTTTGATGGTTGACCGAAGTCTTTGAGCTGTCAACTGCATTATCTGGTCACCCTTGAATGGCAAGTTAATAAAGATAGCTTTCTTTGGTGCAGAAGTGGTCTTTTCTAGATGTGGTCTATCCTTACTGTGACAAGTGATAAAGTTTTCTAGATAACCAATCGCTAATAAAACTGAATGTATGTGTCGAAGCTCATCCATCAATGTGTCACTCGTGCATATTTTTCGGACCCTTGAGATCAAACATTTCACCAGAGAACGTTTATACTGGATAGGAACAAAACTAGTGAAATGAAGATATTGTCCACTCCATGTCTGCTTATGAAATATAGATCGCTGAATCGTTCCATCGTCCTTCTTGGTCATTTTAATATCCAGCAAACCGAGTTTGCTATTTGATTCGAGTTCGCAAGTCACTCGTTTATTTGGATGAATAGGGTAATAAAGTTTTCAATAGATTTACAATTATTACCAATAATGAGTGTATCATCTACATAACGTTTATATAGCATGAATTCTCAAAGCATATCTTGCATTTGTTTCTCTAATTTCTACATGAATATATCTGCTAAGGGGGCCCAAGAGGGCTTCCCATCGCATCATCATCGATTTTCTTGTATGCCTTTCCTCGGAAGGTAAATCTAATATTTTCTGTACATATAAAGATAATATCTCTGATGTATTATTATTATTTAAACGCAGAAAAAACTTGGTACAATATGGCACCAAGAAAGATGCGCCACACAATAATAATAAAACAACATAGATCAAAAGTAAAAAGTAAAAGTAGAAAACGGGTTAAGAACTTCATCTGGAAGGGAAACAGTCACTTGCGGCAAGTTCAAAAATTATTCGTCAATTATTGTCGCAAAGGGAAGAAAGAAGGAAATCGCAACAGGTTCGCCATTGATTGCGATTCTTGGCCATATCTGATAACGTTTCGAGCCATCGATTCGAGCTATCTCGCGGACCCCAACCAGGGAGTCGTGATGCACCAAGCGATGCTAATCTAGCAAAAATCTCCTTCATCCGACGACGCCCCTTCGTGGACTGACTACCCCTCTGCCTTTTCTATCCCGTCTCAGGGCTAGCGAACAGAGACCTGTACGGAAGCCTCATGGCTGACATTCTCAGCACATGTCCAAGCCACCGGAGCCGGTGTTTCCAGATGACGACACTCAATGAATGGTGATCTCCACTGTGTTCAAACACACGCCGCCGAACCTCAGAATTACTCACGCGATGATGCCATCGAACGCGAGAAATCCCGCGGAGACAGCGATTACCGAACACACAGAGTCTCCGCACATCCTCAGCTCGGAGAGGTCAGGTTTCACAGTCGTAGAGCAAGACAGCCCACACCGAAGCATTGTATACCCGACCTTTGACAGCCAGGCTAACGTCGCGATGGCGCCCGAGGTGGCTGAAGTTGATGTATGCCACCCTAGCCTTGATTATACGGTTGGAAATCTCATCCGTCACCCCTCCACCAGCACTCACACAACTACCTAGATACACAAACTTATCAACAACTTCAAGCGGTTCACCCGCAAGAGTGAATGCAGGTACAGGCTCCTGCTATAAGTAACAGGAATAGGTAAGTTTATACCATCGCTTGTGATGTAATCGCAAATAAAATAAACAGTTTCATGAAGAGGAACATTGGTGAATAAAGATTCTATGTTAACTGAGCATTTCTACAGACTGATCTGAGATAACTTCAAGTTCAAGAATAGGAAGTAGTATAGGCTAGTTTAACGCTGCCCAGTTTGAGAAGTTGCAATACCTTTAAGTGAATGGATCAGGATTAAATCGCAATAAATGCAAATGAAGCCCATTTAGCATCTGCAAGTTACCAGACTTTATATTCACTGGTGTACAAAATACTCTGTTCAGCTGAAGCAATTAAAGACAGAGCGATTATTCCCACCAAATTCCATCTACAGTTTTGTGCTATCAGAACGAATAAAACTACATTGTACGGGTATATTTTTTCATATTTCTGTAGTGTTTGTGTTCTACAGTTTAACTTACCTCTTATAAACAGTGCTGTGCACATTTCTGACTATTGTCTGAATATGTGACTCTTTCGTACAACTGCATTTTCTTTTCACTGCTATTTTTTCTGAGGGCAAAATTTCCAAATGCGTTGTCCCTTGACTGATTAGGAAACAACGGAATAAATAAATAATTAAGCAGGTTATATATACCACAAGGAAATCTGTTCCTTTTGTTATTCAGGGCGACAATTCAGAGAAAAATGTTCACCTAAATAAAAATGAACCAAATACAAAGAGAAGATGAACAGAATAAACATTAGGCAGACTCACAAAAACTCCCGATAAACTCAGTGCTGCCAGAGTCACTAATCTGTGGAATAAAAATCTTGCAACCGAGTATCGCAGAATGTTAGAACATTGTTACCAATACCTGCGTTATGCGTTGATGATCAGAATTTCGAAAGCACCTAAATCCATAGTGTGTAAGGTTAGTCTTTCCATGCTGCTTTAATTCATTACTAATTTAGACGGCTGGTACACAAGTTGTGGATATCATTGCATGATTCATTTGGCAAAAGGAAATTTCAACTGAACAATTCCAAGTCTTCAAGAAAACTAAGTATCTGTACAGAATAATATCAGATTAGATACAGAACCGTAATTTGCTAAAATAGTTTATTGACTGTTATGATTATGAGTGATAATTTATGCTCGAAACATCATCCAGTCATTAATACTACCTCACTGTGTCATATCTCAAATAGAATTATAACGTCGAACTACCTAGCCCCTAGAGTCTGATGTGTAAGGAGTTATTGAAAGGACCTAAGTCATCAGTATGTTGACAATTATCCAAAACAGAATATTTATGGCAATCAATGCCTAAGAATAAACACGAGTATTCACATTCGTGTACTACTTATCAATAAATTTTTAAGGGGATCTTCTGTTGGCATTATTCATTCCCTCATAATTATATTTGCATCCTGTAACATTATGTCATGTGTGCGTCAATGGTACAGCGGTAGAATGCTCATTAAACCACACATGTGGTTCAGTTTGACGTACTCCTAAACCTCACTAAGCCACTAATAAGACTGGTAAAGAGGGAAGGCTGGGCGTGAGTCTTGGAACACCACCTTGTGACACTTCAAAGTCCTAGCCTGAAGCCCTATGCACCAATCGGAAAATAAAAGAATCAAATTTAAAAAATTAACATCATCTCATTGATATTCCATTGATATTTGTGTTTGGTCACCATAATAAATTACGGTTGCAAGAATGTAAAGGGTGGTTATATGCAAGTTTTTCTTTTAGAAACTGTTCAGAATTAATTGGTTAGCTTGTATTTTAATCTCCATGAGAAGTTATTTACCACTATATATATTATGCATTATCTCACCCATATAAATGGCATCATATTATTCACCAGCTTTTTAATGAAAACATTCTAATTCAGGAATCTTCGTCAGTACGCGCCCACCGGGGTTCGAACCTAAGACCTTTCGGCTACAAGGTCACCTCGTATGCCATTCACCCACTGGGACAAAATTCAATGGCCAGCCCATACATGAATTCTAACTTCTACCAATTCTTGATTTAGCGTGACCCCCACCAATATCGTTGGTGGGACATCCATCCTCACACTTGGCTGGATGCACCTCACTGGTCACGACTCCAGGAAACTCCATCCTGTAGCAAGTCACTAGCACGGATTAGTTTTGCTATTAAGAGTTGATCACGCATTGATATCAGTTAGAGAACCATTGAAAACAATCCAGGGGGTACTGGACATCTGTTTCCTCCTAGTTTGGAAATCATCGGCAGTACGCAGCCACTAGGGTTCGAACCCAGGAGCTTCTGATTCATCCAGTCAAGTGTGAGGATGGATGTCCCACCGGCGACATTGGTTGGGGTTGCACTAAATCACGAATTGGTAGAAGTTAGAATTCATGGGCTAGCCACTGAATCGGTTGAGTGGTATACGAGCCGGTAGGTTCTGGGTTTGAACGTCAATGTATGCGTACTGCCTATGATTCCCAAACTAGTCTGACGAAACAGCTGTCCAATACTCCACTGCTAGTTTTCAATGGTTCTCTAACTGATATCCGTGATCAACTCCTTAAAACAAAACTAATCCTTACAGACCAACTATAGAAAAGAAAACATTCTAACCCTATTATTTGTGTAAGTTTTTATTGATTCGTCCTGATTACTATTCCTTCTCTTTGGTGTACTCATATTAAGCCTTTTTAATTCAAACTGTCATACGCCTATATCAGGCTCAATGTCGATAATGTCTGTCTGTTCTTTTCGGGTAATTCAATAAAATATGACTAAATACAATGGACTGCTATCCTCGTATGAGCAGTGCATTTTAGAATATAATTTTACACAAAGTGTTTTTGATAAGAGAATAAAACACTAATTGACTAAGTCTGTTGTAATCTTCTCATGCCACTGAAAATATAACTCACTCATGAACAAAGTTAATATCGCATGCAATATAGGTGTGGTTACATGACTTAATCAAATAATTGTTTACTCACTTCTACTTTGTTTCAATTGAACTGTTCAACTAATTAACTAATTAGTTAATTTGTTTACAAGACGGTATTGGAAAATGAACACCAATTAGGACTGATATTCCATAAATAATTGCGTTGTTATTGGTTACATGTATTCAACAAAATTTAAAAATATTCATTCAGTTATAATATTCAAGATTCTTAATATTTGCTAACAGAGAAGTGAATATAGATGACTAGTAAGTCCGTGTTTATTATTATTTATTAATTTTTGATGCATCCTTGGTTAATAATTTTTACACTTAAAGTAACAGTGTCTTTTCGACCTGAGAATATTCACAATACTGATCACTGTCTGCTAGAGAGATATTTTTTATACAAATGTTGTCCATCTAACTTATTGTTATATATCTGGACATCTAAAATCAATATTACCGAGTGATTCTTCATTACACTTTCAGTATCAGATCCTACAAAGACATCTTACAGTATTCCTCTATTAAGACTTCCATTTCTGAAGGTAGACGTATGTACATGCATATTATCACCACTATTTAGCTAATAATGGCTGGTAGTGGAATTTACGGTACAACTTTAATCTTACTCGGGATTTGTTGATTCAAGGTGATGGTGGTGTTGTTTCCAGTGAAGGCAGAAACTCACCTCCTGAATTCCGCTACTACCCATCATCAAAGGAATAATATCCAGTTAATCTCGAGGCATAGTCGAAGTGTCTGTTCACAGAACTAAAGTGTTAACAGAGACGCACTAGTTCGGCTTAATAAAATCAAACAAAGGAAAATTCAAAATAATATTGAATCTTCTTTTCTACGTTTGACTATTTCATGATCTCAAACTGTTTGGTTTCCAAATGAAACTGTAATTCACAAATCTTCATTTGATTCTAAGTTTTATAAGTAGTACTAACAAATTCAAAACAAGTTAAGCCTTGTACAGAAGGCAGTGATTTTAATTCTTTTTAAGGAACGAAAATCATTCAGTGACAATTCCACTCTAATTTACCACATCTGAGTTTCGATCTTTTGTTGTCACTCCCTTTAAATTTCTGTTTCATATTATTCAAAACAAATAAAAAATTATTTCAATATGAAGTTAAGTTTAAGGAAAATTGATCCAGCCCAAATTGCATATAACAAAGTCAGGAGAAAATATGAACGGCCAACTGACAAGCTTTTACAGCTGGATATCAATCAGTCGAAAAGAAACCTGATTAGATCTCCTAATACTCGCATCCGAAGCATCTGCAGGTCTGATACCTTGGAAGAAGAACTACACTTCCTGAAAGAAACCTTCTTAAAAAACCGTTATCCACCAAGATTCATAGACAAAAAAATCAAACAGAAAATACATCCTCCCCAAAAATGAAATCTTATTTGAACCTCGAATTCAAAGGTGACCTACTCAGTGATGTCCTTAGAAGGAGAATTCCCACTTATTTCAGAAGAAATTTCTTTGACTCAGCATTGAGAGATCCCGCACCTGACCACTTCTATGTGCATATATCAGTTCACCTGTTGCCATGGAGCTAGGTACATCGGTCGTTCGACGCGCATCCTGTCAAAAGGGGTCAAAGAACACTATATAACTTGGCTGCAGAAAGGAAGTAGTGCAATAATCGAACATCTCGTCAACAATGGTCATTCCATCTCAACAAACGCCTCCTTCAAAGTAATCTACAGAGTCAAGAATAATCCGCCAAAGGCAATACGGTTTGGTCTTCTTTGCATCGCTGAAGCTCTGGCCATTCACATGGAAAAGCCGGAGCTGTGCATGCAAAAGAGAATTACTCAACCATTTCTACTGTCGTGGTGACAACTTTGTTGATTTTGATAACTTAATTTTGTTTGTTTGCCTGTTCTTTGATTGCTTATAATTCTTGCATTCATTTAGAACTCTTGCGTAATTTCGTATTCTCTACTTTGTTCCTATGTGTATCGTGAGTAAAACTCAATCATCAAACTATTCATATTATTACATAACTTCTTTTTAGCAGCTGTTTGTGACAACTCGTCACCTTTGTTACTACCCTAATTTCATTAACACCTAATTTTCTTGACTGATTTTGTATTACGTAACTCCAATTAGCACTCTTCACCTGTTCAGTTAAAATAACCATAAGCAATTGTATTTTTGTCTGACAAACTTAATGTACACATGCATACAAAATAATTCATATATATTTGCTATTGTACAGCTAAGAAAATGAATTCGCCGAAAAGAGACTCTTCGCTGAACTACGTGTTTTGTTTTCATTAAAACTATGAAACTTAAGTTTCAAAGTCGTGTGATTATAATTGATGGAATGACTATGAACAATAGATTTTGTTCAAATCTGTATCATCAAGTAAATAATACTGTTTCAGTGACTGTGTGATGTATGTAATAAACAAACTAATATGGAATTACTTACTACCACTGTGCCCAAGTTTTACACATATATTAAGAAAGGAATATTATTACCATAAACGCAACTCCCAATTTTTGAAAGCGCTGTTATGTTTAATTCCACACCTAGTTTTCCATACAACAAAATAATCAAGCTCACACAACCTACTGCTAGACTTTTCTCAGGTCACTAGTCATCAAAATCAGTTGTCTTTGACTTATAAAAAGTTCCCCTTTTTAAATTTATGATGATTAGACCACAATGGCCATCTCGTAGTCGTGGATATGACTTCATGTGTGAATTTCTTTCCTTATCTGTCATACCTTATTGAAATATCCTCATTAATGGAGGCAGAGGTCATTTTCAGCTCTTTTTGTAACGATATTGGGATCTCTGAAATAAATTTCTCCAATGAATAACAAATATCCGCCCTTAAGATGCATCAAGAAACATAACATGCAGAAACGATATTTTGATGCAAGCGCAATTTCAAACCCTCTTGAACGACCTAATGAAGTACAAATGAAATGAAACAGCTAGTGTTAAATAATCAGTAGACTGTATTCAGTCACTTGTAACCTACAATAATTTACGTCTTTGATGTGAAAACCCCAGAAGCGGTCAATCTGACCTGGAAAGGAAAGTGTTGGTCTAAATCAAAATATGCTGACAATATTATTCAGAGAAGGATATCAACGTGTTTGAAAGACAAATTCTCTCACAAGATATCACCTCTGTATTCACAAGCATCTCCCTGACCAAAACAATATGCCTCATTTGTGAATACATCGAAACCGAAAACCTAGAAGTTCCCACCTAAAATCACCTGAAGGAACCACTTCTCGGATGTACGTTTAATATCCAGTCCAAATTCAATGAACAATTCAATGCACAGAAAGATGTTGTAGCCATGGGGCCTCCTCTCGGTCCACTCGTAGCCGACTACTTCATGGCGAGTCATGGAAACAACATCCTCGATCCTTTCATAAGTCAACTGCACTTATTCAGGAGACATGTAGGTGATACGTTCATAATTTGTGATGAAAAATCTGACTTAGATTATCTATTAGAAACCTTCAACGCAGCACACCCATCAATAAAATTCACCCAAGAATGTGAATCGAACATGACATTTCAATTCTTCGATGTAGTAATTACCAGAAGACATGACTATACGATGCGAAGATCAGTGTGTCGCAAAACAACATGGACGGGACAGTTTATCAACTTCCAGAGCTTCGCCTCACTGATTCGATAGCAAAACCTTGTACGTATGCTAAGTTTGAGGATTTGAAAAATCTGTTTGCAAGACACAATAGAGAAAGAATTAAATTCATTAAGTGAAACCTTCCCAAAGAACGGATATCCACCGAGATTTACCGACAAAAACATGAAAGAGAAGTCTCCGTCGCCAAACATCAAAACTGTTTCTAAGAAAACTCTCTCTTCATGAACCTGGAATTAGAAGGTGACATCACAGAGGAAATTCTTAGAAACTGCCTTTTCAAATATCTGAAGAAGACATTTCCAACAGCTACCTTACGTACCACATTCTTCAGGAGACAGTTAATCCAGTCTAGCGTTAAGGATAAGATACCGCTTTTGGCCTTTTCAGTGTATATTTATCAATTTGCTTGCTCGTTCGGAGCAAAGTATATCGGTCGTATGCAACGTCAAATCCACAAAGGTATTCTGGAACACTGTCCAGCTTGGTTAGTCAGACAAGAAAAGAAGAATAGCAGCAGCTCTATCCTCGAACACCTTGTCATTTCTGGACATCGAGCACCCCCGCTTGCATGAATGCTTCAGAGACTCCCTCAATATCGTACAGAGGGACTTCGCATACGCCATCTGTACATAGCTGAATCATTAGTTATTCAAGATCTGAAACCTGAACTCTGCATTCAAAAGCGATACATACATTCTCTTGCCCTACCATGGCCAGAGTAAATTACTTACTATAATTTTGCTTCTTTCTTTTTTATTATGTAAGTTCACTATTATTATTGTTATTGTTATTAGTACTATTATTTTATTATCGTTATTATTACCATCATCCACATTTTATTACCACTTTATTACTGTTTATTAATAACACTGCTTTTTCATACAAATTTTATGTAAAAAAACTTCATCGTCTTTCCACTAGTTCCTGTTCATTCTACACGAGCTTACTGATTAGGCATTATCTCACACTTGTTGCTTCATGCAAACTCTGCCTCTTTTCTTACACCTTACATTAGGTAATACAATTTTCGACGACTACGTTTACCAGTATTTGATTGGTCTAAAGATTTATTTGCTAAATATAATTGTGATTATTGTACAGCTCATGAAAAAGAATCGTCGAAAAGAAAATTTCCTTCTTCGCTCTTTACGTCTTTTTCTTATGACTCAATATGGGATTAGTTCGTCTATTCAATTTTATTATACTGAACGAATTCCGTCCCCTTCTTATTGCAACTGTCTATATTCCAACCTAGAGGCCAAGTGGAAACATCCTAGTATAACAATAAGTCGACTGGATGATCTATCTCCTACATTATTACTCTGGATAGGCAATAATGAAGAGTCTTAAATAGGGTTAGCATAAGTTTCCCAATTCTTTCTTTCTTAACTGTTTTTGAATTGTTGTAGGTCCGTGAGAATGTCTATTTTACAAACTTAATATTCGTTTAATTGGTGGATGGTGACTAGCAGTGCAATCCAAGATGCGCATTTCATCCTATTCGGGACTCGTCAGCTATATGTACGTCATCGAAGCATCTGCACAAGAAGCCAACATGTGAACCTGAGACCGAGCACTTCGTTCCAATCAATCGACAGGAAAATCTAAAAGTCAATTAAATAATTTGTGAACTATGTTTAAAGTCGAACGATGACACCCATTACGAGAATTAAATGCATCGAACTGTTATCACCATATTTGACATAACTTGTGAACATATGGGTGCCTCTCTATACTAAACGAAACCTGATCCGTTCATTTAGTCACAGAATATGCAACATTCTCAGTCCTGACACTATAGAAGACGACCTGAACACTGAAAAGAACTCCTCAGACGTTCCATCATAAAATCCATGAAGCCAAAACCGCTGAAACAGCCCTCACCTCCTGCTCCTGAAATACTTCTCTGCCTGCATCGTCAGTCCAGTAGAGACATACAGGAATAAATACTGAGAAATCGTCTGTCGTGCTCACTGAGTAAACCTTCTCCACTGCTGAACTTCAACTAACTTACTCTAAAAAATCACTGATTCGTTGTTGTCTGATTATTTGGGGTTTAATTATTAGAAGGTATAGTGTTAAAAATCAGTTTCACCATGAATATATGCTAAATAAACGAATTTTTGCTTATTGAAACTATTAGAATCTATATCGAACATATTCTCCGGACGTTTAACAACACTATTTTGGATTATTGTGAAGACTCTTGTCCTCCTTCTAACACTAAATCTACTGAATCGCTGCAACGTTCGCCAGCAATACCATTTCGGCCTACATGTGTCTGAGAAGCACAATCTCAAAGTTTACGATCCTAGAGATTCACCATTCATTTTCATTGGAGGTCATAAGGGTACAGGTAAATCAAGTTTGTTCATTATATTGCTGAAGAAATGACTAGCACTCCTCTTGACTAATTATTTAATTGACTTAATGTAATAAAGACAAACTACTTATAATTCTAATTAAATATTACTTTCTAATATAGGTCTCATAAGTGCCTTATTGAAAGAATTCTGACGACTCTATCATTGCATTTTGACTGAACACTAGTAAGTAGTGTGATGTGTTTAGTCCCATCCACGGTGCAGACTGAATTCTATCAGTCAGGTTTGCATTGTGGCCACCAATGTAGGTAGCTCGCCATCGTGGTGCACATTGATTTGGTGACATCAGATAGCTGGAGGCAATCGGTGGGAAGCCTCGGCTGCACCTAGGTTTCGTGCTATTCGGCACTCACCAGTCAACAAGGCGTATCTCCAACCTCGAGGGAACTCATGTCCATTCTGAGATACGAACCAGCGTCATCCAGTGCCACCTGCAGTTAGAGACGTTACCACAGAGCTATTCGGGCTGGCTTGCGATTGACCTCTTATAGGACTGTAGTAGGTCTTTTGACTGGACACTTGTATTTAATGTTCAACTACCTAATATTATCAAATCACTGTGCACCGTGATGGCGAGCTATCTACAATGGTGGCTACATTGCAAACCTGACTGATAGAATTCAGTCTGCACCAAAGATAGGACTAGACACATCACACTAGTTACTAGTGTCCAGTCAAAGTACCCACTACAGTCCTACAGGAGGTCAACAGCGGGCCAGCCCGAATAGCTCTGTGGTAACGTCTCTGACCGCAGGTGGCACTGGTTGACGCGGGTTCTAATCCCAGAAGGGACATGAGTTCCCTTGAGGTTGCAGATACGCCTTGTTGACTGGTGAGTGCCATCTAACACGAAACTTAGGTGTAGCCAAGGCTTCCTGCCTATCGCCTCCAAGTATCTAATACCTATCACTGCTTTTAACTCACTTTATAGGTAAAAGTGTTAAAACATACACTACCTGTGGTTCCCAACAGAAATAGAGACGAAGCAAGAAATATACAATAGTTTATCTTTAAGCAAAGATTAATCAAGCTGATTTTGTGGCTCCCTATTTAATGGAATTAGGAACCATGAGAAAACTTTACCCTAGGACAGGTTGTTTGTACAAAGCCTACGTCAAATAACTCGTGAAAACTGTTACAGTAGAATGTATCAGTGATTTGAGATTCCATCAGAGAGACTAACTAGGAAATAAGTTTTCAACAAATTTGAGTCAGACTGTATACGTAAGGAAATAACACTTTTAAATATTTTTTCAGTGCAGGACTTAATCTAAATACCACCAACAGCACACGGAAATGCCTGCCAGTAGACGCCACTCCTCCCACGAAAGAAGAAATCACGAATGCTATCAAGCTACTGAAGTCCAGATGGGAAGGTGGCAGAACCAGACGGCATTCCTCCTGAAGCACTAAAGACGGCTCCAGAGACTACGGCAGATATTCTCACTTCATTACTGCAAAAAGTTTGGAAGGAAGAAAAGTTACCTACTGATTGGGAGAAGGGCTACCTCATCAAACTGCCAAAGAAGAGCACATTCGTCACATAACAAAACATAGAATAACAGTCAAACCTCCACCTCAACTTCCTGGATTTCGAAAAGGCCATCGATAGCGTTGTCTGAGAAGTAATTTGGAAACCACTTCAACATTACTGCTTGCAGTGATCAAATCTTTATCAGCTTCATTTAACAGCTGCCTATATGATAGTGCCACGTATCAGGTGGTCCAAAAGAGAAGACTCACCGAGGCGTTCTAATTGAATAGAGGAGTGTGACAAGCTGGCTGCCTATTATCACCAGTTATACTCTTAATTGTGATGGACTGGATTATGCACCAGACTATGAAAGAAGAGCAAGAAGTCAGGAATACGCTAGACAACCGATAAGTCGAATCTAGAAGATCTGAATTTCGCAGATGATATATGTGTAATGTCCCACAAACTGGAAGACTTGCAGGTGAAAACCAACAAACTGGCTGGAGAAGCAGTCAGTAAAGACAAGACTGTAGGTGATGAAAATAACCAATCAACAGCGACAATAACCAGCACCAATCACCATCAACGGGAGAGATTTAACAGAGGTTGCCTCCTTCACTTATCTGGGAAGCATCGTTTCAACTATAGGCGGAACCGACGAAGATTTCAAAGCCAGTCAGAATCGCAAAGGCAAGATACTCCTTCATTAACCCTAAACCAATCTGGAAATCTTCAACACTGAGCATAAGGAACAAGATTCGGATTTTCAACAGCAATGTCAAATCGGTCAGTTCTTCTATACGGGTCAGAAACTTGCACTGCGTGTCATGAAAAGGATTTCAAACAGGTTGCAGACTTTTACCAACAGCTGCTTTCGCTGGCTCCATACTGAAGATCAAATGGCTGACCAGAAAGAATAAGCAACAAGAAACTATGGGAACAAACCAATAAGCAAGATCCGATCGCTCAACAAATATGTAGGTGAAAGTGGATATGAATCGGGTATGCATTGAGGAGGTCGTAGAATGAAATCGCACGCCATGCCCTCGAGTGGAGTCCCGTTGGCAGTCGTCAATGTGAGATCGTGTGAGGCAGAGATGAGAGAGTTTGGTCAATCGTGGACCCAGCTGAATAGGACGGCATAAAACCGAACAAAGCGGAGACGTGTTGCTGAAACCCTATGTTCCACTAGGAACGCAAGGGAATAATAATATAATATAATACTACTTAAATGAAAGGCAAATACTTCCCGGTTCGGTTTATTTCATTTTAACTAATTCTACCGAGTAACCTTTATATATCCAGATAATATTTCAAAATAAACATTTCATACATTTTCCTCAAGGTGTTGAATTATTACATCGTCTGCTAAATACACATCCAATGGTACACTGCAGGTCAGAATCAACTATAATTCAATTGTTACAGTACAGAAGAAACAAAGGGTATGATAAAGAAAGACTGCCAAAATCTGGTATTACCTCTGATGTGTTAAATGAAGCTACAGCAGCGTTCATATCTACAGTTATTCAAGAAATGGGACCAAAAGCAACACAACTCTGCCTAAAAGATACAACATACTTTCAATTGCTCGATGTATTAGATGATTTGTTTCCAAAGTCAAAATTCATTTTAATGGTTAGAGATCCAAGGGCTGCTGTAGCATCTGTTATAATGTAAGTTAGTTCATACGCTTAATCGTCAAGTTATCTGGTTAATGGGTAATACACACAAAAAACCAACTGAAACTAGTTCATGAAGAATATTATGAATATATGTGCAAAACTTGGGTACAGTGGTAGTAAGTAATTCCATATTAGTTTGTTTATTAGATGTATCACACAGTAATGAAACAGTGTTATTTACTGGATGACACAGTTTCAAACAAAATTTATTTTTCATAATCATATCAACTGTATTAATCGCACGACTTCGAAACTTGAGTTTTATAGTTTACTTTGTTCTCTCCGATTTGTCGTCGTTGGGGTAGTAGAATTTTCCAGATGTCTAGCTGGACAGGTGTTGAGTCCTTCCTATTGCACGTACTTGCAGTTGATTCGATAAACAAAGCTTCTGTTATCAGTCTCTCCCTCCACCCTGCTCTTGCATTAGATTTTGAAACTGTCATCTCATCCCATCCAGCCTATTGTATTGTTGTGTGTAACTGTATGTGGTGAGTGTTATGACTGAACTATTCTCCAGATATGTTATCTTATTCTGGTCAACTAATCTAGATATTGCTAGGTTTTCATGCTCGGCCTATGTATTTCACCTGACGATCAGTGCAGGCAGGGTATTAGATTGGCTAAATCGTTTTTTTATTGGCTCCACAGGATTAATACTTTAACCGACAAAGCTTGTTTCTAATTGAGTTTGTGGGTTTGAATACCAACCACTTTTATTCCTGTCTTGTTGAGAATTCTGCGTAAGGTTTCTGAATTTCCTTCTTTCAATGGAATTTCCACTGATGATTTGGATTCCTTATTGTTGGTGTTGTCTTGCGTATGTTTGACATGTATGTCGCTATTAATATTATTATTACTATTATAATCACTATCACTACTATTATTATTTATTTTTTTACATTTCCCTACGGGCTTCCTGATTAATTTATCAGGGTAGTTATTAAGTTTCAAAGCTTCTCCTCTTATATGCCTCAATTCCTATCTTAGATTCTCCTTGGCAATATTCAGTTTTTGTGCTCTATCACTTAAACATTTCACCAATCCTATTTTTTACTAACATAGAGTGGGTGGGATGATCGGAAGTCCAAATATCGGTTTGAATGTGTGGGTTTCCTGTAAACACAAGTCTTTTACTTCCCATCTTCTTTCCCTTTTACGCTACAATCTAACATTGGAAGCTCCCCTTCCTGACTTTCCACTGCATAAGTGAATTGAATTGCCTCCACCTTGGAGTTAACGTGTTCGAAGAATCTGTCTATACCCTGTGTTCCAAGTACAGTGAATGTGTCATCTACATACGTACATCATACTTTTGAGGTGGAGCTGAACATTTCAATTGCTATGCTTTCCCACCTATCCACAACTGGGAATTTTGGTGACCCCATGGTAACAACCTCAGGTTGTTTGTGTATTTTCCTTTGGAGTTTAAATAATGTGGAAGTCAGGCATAGCTTCAATCCCAGCATTATGTCCTCAAGTGGCAATTTAGTCCTGAGTTCGAGTTCTTCGTCAGAAATCGGTTCGTTTCTGACTGCCTCTATAACCACATTTGTTGGTATACGTGTGTATAAACTGACAATGTCAAAACTAACCATTTTTCTTCATTATCTAATTTTAAATTATCTAATCTCTGTTTTAGTTCATAAGAATTTTTTAGTCTAGATTTCGAGTGGCTTTTAATGGGAATTAATACCATGGCTAAATATTTGCATAATTCATAATTAGGTGAATTTCTACAAT
This sequence comes from Trichobilharzia szidati, assembly GCA_944472155.2. Lineage (NCBI taxonomy): Eukaryota > Metazoa > Platyhelminthes > Trematoda > Strigeidida > Schistosomatidae > Trichobilharzia > Trichobilharzia szidati. Next base: position 49,443,348 of record OX235272.1, read on the forward strand.
CAACTATAGGTTTAATAGGGTATCCTGACTTATGAACTTGAACAACACCATACATCCTACTGGGGTTATTAGTTTTCGACATTTAATTAAACCATTTAGACTCACCTAGAAATGGCTTCATTCAGCGTATAAGGTCCGCTGTGGATTTCTTAACCTTATTCATAACGATGTCTATTGATTTATTAATTTCCTCATATGGTCCTGTTTCTTTGTGAGTATTCACCTTGTCCTAATAGTCTGATTTGTCTAATACTACTGTTGCATTTCCTTTATCTGACTTTCGAAGTCGTGTGATTATAATAATAATTATTATTATTATCATCCAACAGCTGTACGACAATGCTGCATGCCAAGTAATCCACAACGGGAAACTTACGGAACCCTTCGAAGTGAGGACAGGAGTAAGACAAGCTGGCTGCTTACTATCGCCAATGATTTTCCTGATTCCAGCAGACTGGATAATGCGACAAACAGCGGGCAATGAGGAAACAGGCATAAAATGGACTCACACAAAAAACTTGGAGGATCTTGACTTTGCCGATGATATATGTCTGATTTCCCACAAACGGGAAGATATGCAAGCGAAAAGCAACAAGTTAGCAGAAGAAGCACCAAAGATAGGACTTCAGGTGAACATAGAGAAAACAGAGGTGATGAAAATTCCCGGGCAACATCACCACCACCAACAACAACAACAACTGACAATAATCAACATAAACGGGAGGAACCTGAAAGAAACAACCTCCTTTAACTACCTGGGAAGCATCGTTTCAACTACAGGCGGAACTGACGAGAATATCAAAGCAAGAATCGGAAAAGCAAGAAAAGCTTTCACTACTCTCAAGTCTGTGTGGAGGTCAACAACACTCAGCATCAAAAATAGGATCCGGATTTTCAACTCCAATGTGAAGTCAGTCAGTGCTACTCACTATACGGATCAGAGACTTGGCCAGTGCATCGTAAAGAGCATCTCAAACAAGCTACAGACCTTTATTAACAGTTGTCTTCGCTCAATTCTGCTCAAGATCAGATGGCCGACTAGAAAAGATCAGCAACAGGGATCTTTGGGAGCGAACCAACCCGGCAGGAACCGATTGTGAAACAAACAGGCAGGAAGAAATGGAGATGGATTGGCTGGCCATACTCTGAGGAAACCATCAAGTGACATCACTAGACAAGCCATTGCTCGAGTGGAACCTGAAAGGGAAGCGGCAAGTTGGTCGTCAGTGCAAGGGTGACTTGGAGGAGGTCATGTGAAGAGGAGATGAAAATGTGTGGGCAGACTTGGAGCCAGGTGAAGACTCTAGCAGAGAACAGAACGCAATGGAGACGCACGGCTGAAGCCCTATGTTCCTGTAGGAATTAAAGAATACAATTATTATTATTATTATAACGAACAATAATAAATTGTGTTCGAAACTGTGTCATCCGGTAAACAGTAATACTGTTTCTCTGACTGCGTGATACATCTAGTAAACAAACTAATATGGAATTAGTTCATGAAGCAATACTTATTTACTTCCAGTTCGTTTGAATTATTGAATATTTTGTTATATTTATTTATTATAGTAAATATTTATGAATGAAAATGAACAACTTGAAAATTCTCATTGAGTGATATAAAAGGAAAGAAGTTCAATGAAGAGTTACTCCTCTTTTCGGCGATATCATTCTCAAGCTGTACAATCGCATTCATACACATGGTTAATTCTCTTAGTAACAATATGAATATTTCAAAGATCTGTCAATTATAATTGTAAATTATAAATAACAAATTTTGTTAGTGGGTTAGAAACTAAAGTAGGATTATATAAGCAAGTTGAGTAGAGCTCAGCTGAAGTTAAAATTGAACAAAAGTCAAGTTAACAACAGTGGTAATGAGGGGTAGAGATTTACTAAGGAGTGTGAGGTGAAAATATGACATAATTGAGAAACAGACAAGCAAAAAAGAAGACTTAACAAAACTGCTTATTTGGTGTTAAGATAGGTCAGCTCCACTGTAGATTTAATGACTGGACAAACTTATTTTGTATGCAGAGTTCAGGTTTTAATATATGAATTGCCGTTGCTTCTGCAGTTTAAAACAAGTTTGGTTAGTACTCTGTTAGTAAGATTACCACACATTCTGTAGATAACTTTAAAGTTAGAACAAGACATATAAAGTTACTTTTTGGGTTTTCTTAATGCCCCGAATTGATCAGATGTTCCAGAATAGAGCTTCGAGGGGACATCTTCTCTCCTTTTTGAATCTATGTGGGCAACTGTTCGATGATACGTTTGGATAGCAGATGCTGGGTACGGCCGACATACCTAGCTTTATACGATCAGATGAATTGGTTGAGGCACATTAATGAGGCCAACAGTGGTAGCTTATTCTTCACGTTCATACGAATCACTGGTTTCGTAGAGAAGGTCAGTCAGAGTTCAGCCGCGAAGAAGTTTATCTTCAGTGAGTAGGACAGCCGATTTCTCAGTATTTCTGCTAATGAATCTCCATTGAATAGTAGATTCATGTATAGAAGTTTTCTGGGAGCAGAAGGTGTGGGTGGTGGTTTTGGTGGTTTAGGTTTCATACATTTGGTAATAAAACTTTCTGGATAGCCGTTTTCCACAAAGATTCTCTGTAGAGTGTTTAACTCCTCGTCTATAGTATCATGGCTGCAAATGCTGTGAGATCTGTAGCTCAGCCAACGGATCAGGTTTCGTTTTGTAAATAGGAGCATCCACCCAGCTGTGAAAGTTAGTAAGTTATCCATTCCATGTCGGGTTTCTGTAGATGAATCTTTTTAGTGTTCCATCGTGTCCACATCTTGTTAACCTGGACGTCCAGAATTGAAATAACCGACAATTCTGATGGTTGATGCCGGAATTTCACTAATTTATTGGTTTCATCGTCTTCAAGAATAAACCCTTCATTACATTCAAGTGAATGATTGTTCGGTGACAATCGGAATAGCCATACACTGAAGTGCACACACTATTGAAAAATTTGACATTAAAACAGTGCTGTGAGATTATTCTGGTTTCTAAATAATAAGTATGCACTTTTAACAGTTTGAAAAAATTTGGGCATTGGGTATATGATATTCATTATAATAAAGGTTTTTGTATTTCCCAATGAATGAAAAACGAAACGATATTTTTCATTCATTGGGAAATACAAAAACCTTTATTATAATAAGTATGCACGATTGATCATAAAAACAGGGATAAACGTATTTTGATTGAACACTAATAATAATAATAATTTGCTTTATTCCAGAAACAGTACTAGTGGTACAGTGTGGAATTTTCAGCACTAGTAAATAGTGTGATGCGTCTAGTCCCAACTTCGGTGCGGACTGACTTCTATCAGTCAGGTTTGCATTGTGGCCACCATTCTAGGTAGCTCACCATCATGGTGCACATTGATTTGATGATAATAGATAGTTGAAGGCAATCGGTAGGAAGCCTTGGCTGCACCTAGGTTTCGTGCTAGTTAGCACTCACCAGTCAACAAGGCGTATCTGTAACCTCGAGGGAACCCATGTTCCTCCTGAGATTAGAGCCCGTGTCACCCATTGCTACCTGCAGTCAGAGACGTTATCACTGAGCTATTCGGGTTGGCTCGTGATTGACCTTCTGTAGGACTGTAGTGGGTATTTTGATTGGACACTAGTATCTAGTTCTTTTTTTGGCGCAGACTAAATTCGCGAGCCCGAATAACTCAGTGGTAACATCTCTGACTTCAGCACAGGCTGGTGACGCGGGTTCGAATCTCAGAAGGGACATGAGTTCCTTCAGGGTTGCAGATACGCCTTGCTGATGAGTGCCAACTAGCACGAAACCAAGGTGCAGCCAAGGCTTCCTGCTGATAGCCTCCAACTATCTTATAGGGATAAAATTAGTAATTAACCGCATATCCAGTAAGTAATTCATTAATCCAGCTGATGAAAATCTATAAAGTTAATTATTACATAAATCCGAATCTCTATATATATTACGAGCGTGTCAAAATTACTGATTACTCAATAGTATCTAACTTATCTTAGTGTTTTTACCGCTTGTATTGATCATGACACTGATGTTCAAACTGCTACAGCAAGAGAATTCTAGCTTGTAGAAACAGGTACTGAAACTTTATTTATTTACATCTTGAAAGATTTGTCACATTATTGATTTATATAACAAGTTAAGCAGTTATTCTCAGTGAAGACTGACTCAACAATAATTAATATTTATTTAGAATTTTAGACATGAGGTGATTCATGAAGTTTGTGTGAAACTTACTTTTGAAAGGAGAATAGTGAGAAGTGAATCTTTTTTCTGTCAAATTATTCGTCTGTCATGCTTAACAAAACACGGAACAACACCTTGTGAAATATACAATGTCTGATAGGCTTTTAATTCAGTTGTTTCAATATCTATCAAAATATGATTTAAATCTGATTTTCATTCTATAATCTGTGAAGTTAGTCTTTGGTGAACACTAAAATAGTAAGTAAATTGATCTTTACATGTATTTACGTGAGATTTATTCTTCAAAATTCAGTAAAGAAGTACATCAAATGATTTTCACTACTGTCAATTAATTGAATAATTAATTAATTAATTTTCTTCTCTGATATATACGGGAAAGTTAAGGCGCTTTCAACTGATGTCAGGTTTGGCATTATCACACACAGTCTGTGTGATTCATTGAGAGACAGTTGTGAGTGCAAGAACATCTCGCGTTTTCTTGTCTGTTCAACGTTTTATTAAAGATTCATATGTTTTCATGAACCACCCCTTACTTATGTTTTCAACCCCTCTTATTATCTCTTTATCTTATCAAATCTTCACTAAAAGCGTGTTTCATTTACTTCCCTTACAATTTAGCATTATTTGATCGGTTCATTTGTTTTTCTTAGCCTTTATCGCATAGTACTACCTGAACATTTGTTTGTTTAATAATGCTGTTTTTCATTATAATAAAGGTTTTTGTATTTCCCAATGAATGAAAAACAAAACGATATTGTTTTTACTGACGTTTCGCTATTTAATGCTAATAGCTTTATCAAAGTATTATTAAACCGGAATTTACAAATCTCAGCATATATATCAGATAGAGAACTTAGTGTACATGAAACAGCATTACTTGAAAAAGGTCTAAACTTCAACATAACTCGAAAACCGCTGACAGCGATAGAATTAGCTCCCATCATTGAACCTACATTAAATCTTTTAACAGATGATGAAGCTAATGAATTACGTCAGAAGGTTGGATGTATCCTGTCGAATCAAAAGCAGGGCATTTCAAATTTATCGAAGGCCGAACGTCATGCATTAAAAACATTAAGATCAGATAAATCTATTGTTATAACTAAAGCTGACAAAGGCAATATCACAGTAATTCTTAATACAGAGGACTATGACAAAAAAGCCATGGAGCATATCGAAGCAGGGCCTTACACATTAGTACCAGTAAACAAAATGTCTAGTACAATGAACAAAGTAAAAGCCCAAGTATGCAATATACTTAGAGAATTGAAACCAAAACTAGGGAACTCAGTTTGGTTTTCAATAGCTCCCAAGACAAACACGGCCGCCAGATTTTATGGAAGACCGAAAATACATAAAGTAGATGTTCCTTTAAGACCAATAATTGATTTTACCAATTCAGTAACATATACTTTATCAAAATACATATCAAGAATACTGAAACCACTTCAATACAATATTCCTTCGAACATCAAAAATATTGAGGAATTTAAAAGGAAAATAATGGACATAATTATTGAAGAAGACGAAATTATGGCAAGTTTTGATGTGGTTTCTTTATTTACTAGTATTCCGATTTGTGATTCACTTGATATTATGAAATATGAACTTGAAAACAATCAAGAAGTATTAAGTAAATCTTTATTATCAATAGATGAAGTTATAAAATGTTTAAAACTTTGTTTGGAATCTACCTATTTTACCTTTAAAGATAAACTATACTGTCAAACAAATGGAGTTGCAATGGGCTCACCAGCATCTCCAATTGTAGCTAACCTTTATATGAAAGCTCTAGAAAAGAAAGCATTGACAAGTTTTAGTTGTCATCCTAGAATATGGTACAGATATGTAGACGACACTTTTATCATCATAAAGAAAGCCGAAAAAGAAAACTTTCTAACAGAAATCAACTTAATCTCAGAATATATTGAATTTACTAATGAAATAGAATGGGCTGAGGGAACTATAAACTTTCTGGATTGTCTTGTAAAAAGACAGACTGACGAGAAGCTAAAGTTTACCATATACAGAAAGCCGACACATTCCAACAAGTATTTGAATTTTCAATCAGATCATCCAATAGGAATGAAAGTTTCAGTAGCTTTAAATCTCGTTAACAGAGCTAGAAACATTATAACAGATAATGACGATATGGAGAACGGGATATCCAACATAAAACAGGTTTTGATTGGAAATGGTTATCCTGAAAAGCTACTTGATAATATTATCAATAGAAAGGAGCATAAGGGAAAACCAAAAATTGAAAAATCCTGGCTATCCACGATAGCCATCCCATACCGAAAGGACACAGCTGAACAACTTCAAAGATTATTTGCTTCATATAATATTAAAGTCTATGTCAAACCTTCTAACTCTCTAGAGAAGGCGTTAGTACATGTCAAGGATATAGTTCCCAGAATGGCACAAAGTAATTGTGTCTACAAGATAAAGTGTTCCGAATGTGATGCATGCTATATAGGGGAGAGCAGTAGGCAGATGAAGGTCAGAGTGAATGAACATAGACTATGCACGAAACGTCCACCTAGAAATGAAGTGGAACTAAAAAGTCTGGAAAAAAGATCGGCTATAGCAATGCATGCTATAGAAAGCGGACATAAGATTGATTTCGACAATGTCGAAATTCTTGGAAGAGGATTTCATTCACATAAAGAAAGATTGACTTCTGAAGCCTTGCACATCTTAACCACATCGAATGCAGTGAATAGGAAGGATGGGATAGACTTATCACCTATATGGCAAACTCTTATGAAGCAAGACAAATGAAAAAATCAATCAGCACTCTATGAGCCTCCATGACCTTTTAAAACATGTTTATCAAATATGAATTCACGTATTTTCCATATGACAAATAACATACATACACACACACACTCATACAAAACTAATCTATACAAATTAACCATACAAGAATGAACACAACATCAACTTGACATTAGTCATTACAAAATATGTGATGACTGCTTACATATTTTCTATTGGTAAAAATGTCCATAGACAAATGACCTTCAGACAAACTGACTGTAATGTATGTAAAAAATTTTTGACTATATATTTTGATGATTATTAAAATCCGAATAAATCTGCTGAAGAAGCTGTGGCTTACACAGCGAAACGTTCAGAAAAATCTTGTTTTGATTTTCTTAACACGCTGGGATTAATTTAAATAATTTATAATGAATCAATCTGACTCGGCGCTCAAATTATTTCAGGAAGTTCGTAACACCTACGGCCTGGAAACCTATAATATATAACAAACAGTTAGGGGGTGAGAAAATAGACATAGGTCAAGTTAAAGGGACATATTGAAAGTAAAAATAGCCATGAAGATAACTATACCAAATAACAAAGGTAATAGTATGTCTGTTATGATATCGAAATAAAATTTACTAACTTGATCATCGTTCGTCTGTCTGGGGCATTTTTTAGTTGTTAAGTTGGTGAATTGGTAAAGATAACAAAATCATCATGTGTAGATTGTTGAATTTGATAAGTGTATAAGATTATAGACGCAGCGTGTGTTTACATAATGAAAGTGCTTATCACATTCGTGTTGGTTTTGTCACTTGATGGGGGGGGGGAGGGAGGTGTTGTAACCAGGTCAGATTCTGTTTTAGTCCATCATTCCTATTCAGGCAATTTTGATTCCACTTGATATGAAGTGCTTCTGATATTAAACGTTCTTTGTGATTTCTGATAATAATACTTTGATAAAGCTATTAGCATTAAATAGCGAAACGTCAGTAAAAACAATATCGTTTTGTTTTTCATTCATTGGGAAATACAAAAACCTTTATTATAATGAATATCATATACCCAATGCCCAAATTTTTTCAAACCGTTAAAAGTGAACTTGGTTTGGACATATATAATGCTGTTTTTCGTCATTCTTGTCATCACAGATCGTCTCACGTTTCCATCCTTGTTATTGATAGAACCATTATAGTAATTATTATTATAACTGTTTTTATCATTACAACTATTATGACTTATAGCACAATTTATATTCACCATCTTATTTTCCTATAGACAAAACGCCATGATTTGTTTATATTTGAATTTTTATTTGTTAAGTTATGTAGGCATATTAGAGTTAAGCTTGATGAGATCTAATTGAAAACAATATTGTTCGCTTAAATGTGTTGTTCTAAATTTTACTATGGGAATATTTCATATATATTTAAAATAGTATATAGTTACAATGCTTCAGCTGTACTGTATGAAATAACCATAGAAAGACCTTCTGCTAAGTCACGTGATGTTCAACAGATACTCGATGTAAACACAAAAAGACATCGTTTATCTTAAACCTGTAGTGAATTTTCACATATTTCGGAGAGTCGTGCCATTCAAATACTTATATAACAGGTGACAAAGAGAGGAGAGGAAAAAGATTTTATCAATGTAAGTGAAAAGTTTTATGGGTTGTGATCAGAGATAAAAGATGGGAAAACAAACTATAGAAAAGACAGAATGAACACATATTATTAAATAAAGTGAATTTTTTATAGTTTAGTTTGTAAGTGTTAGTTTTGTTTTTACGAGTTGATCACGGATTTATATCAGTTAGAGAACCATTGAAAACCACCACGGAGTGCTGGACAGCTGTTTCATCCTAGTTCCTTGGGGAATCATCGGCACAACGCACCCATGGCCAAAGTTCGAACCCAGGACCTTCTGATTACAAGGCAAGCTCGAATACCATTCAGCCACTGGGACCCAATTCAGTGGTTCATGAATTCTAACTTCTACCAATTCGTGACCAGTGAGATCCATTTAGATGTCACAAGTGAGGATGGATGTCCCAACTACGACAATAGTTGGGGTCGCGTTAAATCACGAATTAGTAGAAGTTAGAATTCATGGGCTAGCCATTGAAACTGGTTGGGTCCCAGTGGCTAAATGGCATACGAGCTTGCCTTGTAGCCGGTAGGTCCTGGGTTCGAACCCCAATAGGTGCGCACTGCCGATGATTCACCAAAAAACTAGGATGAAACAGCTGTCCAGTACTCCCTGGTTTTCAATGGTTCTCTAACTGATATCAATCCATGATCAACTCGTAAAAAGTTAATTTTGGCACATCACGTCATCTAACAGTTGTTGAGTGAAATGTAAGGTTTTGGACACTACATGTCGTGGTGTGGAACCAGTTATCAAATCACTTCTTGGACAAAGCTATATAAAGTGTTTCCGAAGTGGATTAAAATCCATTTCGTTCCGGGTGGGAGTTTTGCATCCAGACCATGTTTTAGTCTCTCCAGGATGATGCAAATTAATATTTTAACTGACCCAGATAAAAGCATGATTCTGTGCCTGTTTCCGCTAAGTCTTACTTCTCTCCCGTCCAGCGATTTAACAAAGTGGCCTTTCTTCCAATCATGAGATACTTTTCCTACTTTCCAGTTATCTGCAGTAGTTGCTTGAGAATATCTACTTAGGGACTGTGTGTCTGTCTTCAGTGTTTCTGAGGGAATTCCACCTGGTCCTGCTGCCTTCTGACTTCCAGTAACTTTCTGCTCATAGTTGTGTTAAGTATTCCGACGATCTAACCATTTCAATATCTGTTAACTCCCAGTTAGACTGTACTAAGATGAACAGCTTTCCATCAGGAGTTAGCAAATGGTCTTCGTCTAATGGCCTAAAACTAAATCCTTCCAAATGTCAGACTGTTAATTTCAGTTTCCGATGTAAACGAAAGTTAAATGAAGCTGTTGGTTCCTATGACCCTTGCAAAATTGATGATAGTCATATAGAAATCAAGTCTGAAATTAAGTATCTTGGATTTATTCTTCCTTCTGATCTATCCTGGTCCTCCCATGTCTTAGCGATTTCTAAAAGAATATTTTTACATTTAGTAGTTAAGGCACTCAGGCGTAACTCAACCCCTCCTCTTACAGTTTGTCAACTCGTGCATCTTACCTATTCTTCTTTATTGTTCACCCTTATTCTTTCCTGGATTGTTTAAGAAAGACTATGTCATACTTCGTAGAACTCTGAAGACTGTCAGTAGGGCGAGTGGCAGCTATCCCATTGGGCAATATCGTTGACATTGTCATTGATAGACACTTGATGTCATGCCACAAATTAGCCAGAGGAATTTTGTTAGACTGTGAGAATTAACTTTACCCGCAGCTGTAACCTTGTGTCTCCTCAGGTAAAACAAGAAGTCTTTTAAGAAGAATTTATGCACGTACGTCTAAGTGTAAAAATTCCACTATACCATATATCGCTGCACGTATTTCATGTGATGGAAATAGTGTTAGGCATGAAGTAACCAACCTTCTTTGCACTACTAAATAAAACATCTCCTCCACCCTTACAACATCAACGTTTGTTGTTATTGTACTTCTTATATTTATAATCCTCTCAATGTTTTGTTTTTATTTGTTTATTTTTTCATAAGGGTGAACATTATTTCAGCTGTGTTATAGCTGTTAATTTTGTTATTTCCCCTCACCATACTGTATCAACAGAACATTAAATTCAATAATCTATAACATGCTAAAATTTTCAAACTGAATCGAAAATACTGTTTGAAACAAACTCACTGTTATTACTATTATTATTACATTTATTGTTCTCAATTCGTACTTCGAATATTTTTGACTTTATACCGTAAATGTGGATAAATTCCTGTGGTTAATTTCATTTATATTTTGAGTAAATCAGATGCAATATTGTGACAAATGCTGAGAATTCCATTCTGTACAGTTTCTGGAATAAAGTAGATTATTACTATTATTATTAATAATGTATTTGTAATGATAATAATGCTTATCTCTTACAGAGATGGAGAACAACTTGTGGCTGGTGATTGTCAGTTAAATAAAGTATTATAACTAACCATTACTAACATTATTTCTTTTCTCACCATATGGCTTCATTATTATCGTATGATGATAATTTTCAACTGGTGTCTATTCCCTTCCTTTATGTTATTACCACACATCATTTCTATGTATTCTCCCCCTTTTTTGTAATCCCATTCAACTCACTAGGTTTTTTCATACTCCTCGTAGTTATCCTGTGACCATACAACTTGAAACTAATCTCATTTTAAATCCACAACCACTCCTAACATTGAAGTATACGCACTGCATAGGAGGCTATCATTGTAGTGATTAGGAATTTTAATTCATCCTGTGTATAGTGAAAATAATTTTATTCCTTGAGAATGCAATTTTATTCATGTTATGGAAACATTTCAAGCTTTTACGGAGAATATCCATTGGTTTCTGAAATTTTTCTGGATTGTTTCAATGTTTTAATAATTTAATAATTTTCAAGTAATGGTTTGGTAGGGATTTTTTTTAATTGCATGGAGGATTTTATAATGAGCTGACATCAGTTAGAGAACCACTGGAAAACCTGGGAGTACTGGACAGCTGTTTCGTTAGCCTAGTTTGGGACTCTTCAGCAGTACGCGCCCACCGGGATTCGAACCCAGAACCTTCTGGTTACAAGGCGAGCTCGTAGACCACTGAGCCACTGATGTTCTGGGTTCGAATCCCGGTGGGCGCGTACTGCTGAAGAGTCCTAAACTAGGCTAACGAAACAGCTGTCCAGTATTCCCAGGTTTTCCAGTGGTTCTCTAACTGATGTCAGCTCATGATGAAATCCTCCATGCAATTTAATAATTCCCATTGTAGCATTAAGAACAAAATATTCAGTGAAGAGACTCTTTTCAACGAATTTATTATCAAGCTGTACAATCGTGTATATATGGTATTTTACGAAATTATATCCGGTGATGGAATTAGGTCAAAAGTCTGAATACATGAAATAATAATTGTATGAAATGCGGTTAAAATATTTGTGTGTATAATCATAGATTAATGTCAAGTGGCAAAACAAGCAATGTCACATATAGAATAATACATAAGGTGTATAGATGTTGGAAAGGCGTACATAATTATCAGATTAGTAGATGAATATAAAGTGTTATATAACATGGTGTGAAATTTGACGGGATAGAATTCAATATTGTAAAAATAAAACATAAAAATTAATAATTTTGGGTTTAGAATGACAAGTGGGTCAAGTGGGGGAGGGACAGAGTGAGAATAGTAATAATAATAATCGTAGTAATAAGGGAAAGGTACATGGAATAACTAAATAAACAAAATAAATAAATGTCTATCCCTCTACGGCCGAGGCAGAAGTAGGGATTGTACATACTTCTTTTGTACACAAAGGTCTGGCTTAAAGTCATGAATGGACAAGGCCTCAGCTGTCTTTAGAAGTCTGTAACTAAGAAAAGGCGGGAAGTTAGCATGGATTCGGCAGATGATCTTGAAATCATGGTCAGGGTTGACAGAGTGACAGAAGTTGATCGGGTGTTCCAGAATAGAGCTTCGCACACACTTCCTTTCTCCCTTGTAAAACCATTCTGGAATGTGTTCTCGTATCCGTGTGGAAAGCGTCCTCTGACTATGGCCAATGTGCCCTGCTCCACAAGAGCAAGTGAACTGATAGATGCACATGGAGGTGGTCAGACGGCGTAGCTTATCTTTTACAGAGATGGAGAACAACTTGTGGCTGGTAATTGTCATTTGTAATTTTGTTGCAAAGAACATAATTTGAAGTCAGTTTATTTGAAGGTCACCTGTCGATAGACATTTGTACCAATAGAAATATGTAAGCAGTCATCATATATTTGTAATGACTAATGTCAAATTTTCAAGTATTGGTTTTTGTAGGGATTTGGTTTGATTGCATGGAGGATTTCATCATGAAATCCTAAAACATAAGAATTCAGCTAAGATAAGAATGGTTGACCCTGAGAAGATAATAGTAATTTAGAAAAAAGCTCAGCAATTGTACTGCATCCATTAACACACAGTCACACAGTAGGGTGAAAGAGGTTTAAAATTCTAAGAAGTAATAAAGCTAGGTGAGTACAGAGATTTGTTACTGAATCCTGGTTCATTGAGTCTACACCCAACACACGCAACAGAAATGACTCAATGCGAGTACCAGAGATATGAAAGATATTATTACCACCAGTCAGTCAAATCAGAGGAGGATAATAAATAATCTTAAAATTCTATTTCAATTCACCTACATTATAACGTTCTAACAAGTTGCCTATTTTAACTATAAAGACACCTGTCATATTTCTCATCTAATTGTATTTGATCAATAACACTCATATTATTATTTCTGAATGTACATTATCTTTTAGTGATTTTTATTCAAATGTCTAATCATCAGTTCCACTCATGTGTGTAAATGAAGTTATAAGTTGTGTGAGTGAGTGACTTGATATGATTATGAGTGGCGATAGTTTCTGCTCGAAAGGTGGTCATCAGTTAATATTACTGTATAACGAACACTGTGTTATTTATCAAAATAAAGCCTTATCCATAATGGAGTTATACTCTACCACGGCGCCCAAGTTTTTTACTTATATCAGGTATGTAAAATCTTAACCGGATTAGGAGTGTACAGATGTTCACTAAATCCCTCATTGGTAACTGTTGTTACTGGTTTGAATAACCTCAGCTATCAGGTACTACAGGCAACCTATATTAATATATGTTACTTAATATAAGATACATATATATATACATATATGCATATGCAACGTCCTTATTCAACACTGATTAACTTTCGTAGGCAAGATATAAAAAGAGGACATACGTCTCAGAATATTACCACAACTATTCTTGATTATGACGAAATAGCAGAACAAATGTTGGAAGATTGTCAATACATTGGGAAACGTCGATGCTTATTTATTCGCTATGAATGTTTGGTGCTGAATTCACGCTTCGAAATTCAAAAAATCCTCGGTAAGTAGCACATTAATTCACAGTTCTAGATAGTAGAAATAATGGTACTTAGTTAATACAACTGTACTTTAAACAGGAATAGAACAACTCAAAGAGGTTAATTCCATTTTGTAGAAACATCGAAAATTGTTCTCTTTATTCGAAAGGAATCGAATGCATCATTCTAGAAATTTACAGAGCTGTGGTAACAATTTTGTGTTATTTCAAAACGAAAAATGAACATAAGCTTCCAAGATTGAACAGATTCACAACTAGCAATAAGAAGTCGTATTGCATCACCATTAAGATTACCGTTTTATGTCGGTGAAACACCCCAAGCTTCTCACTACATGTCATGCTTGTGATTGGTATTAGGTATTTAGAAGCAGCTTTCATCAATTTGATATGGATAGATTTAAATTTTTCAAATTTCTTTTAAGACGTTTGAGTTGCATGTGAAATCCCAAACGCTGGATTTTTCCAAAATACGATACTTTACTACACATTAATACACAGGCATGAAATTGTAAGGTGTCTAAACTAAATACTGTCAAATGCACCGTCACTGTACCTCAGTAAGAAAAAAACAACAAAGGTGCGTCAAAGGTGATCCACATGGGGAAATAAACAAAGTGTGAATGTACAGGTCACGAAAGAGATTCAGATAAACCACACTGAAAAACGAAATGCACATCAGATGTCTTTTAATCTTAAAATAACTACTCCAGATCAAATCGAATGTTTATGCATTAAGTATGTTAAACTGTAAAGGAAATCAGCATGTATGTTTATTGAGTAACAAAATGGACCGAGCACTTCTATCCAATCAACAGATGGGAAAATTTAAAATTCAATTAAATAATTAACATGGACCGTTCCACAAGAGGTGGCAAGCTCTCGTGGCCCAAGTGGTCTAGTGGATAAAGTTTTGTCATTCGAGACTATGGCCGCTAGGTTCGAGCCTCGGTGGGAGCATCATCATTCACTGTGATATGCAGATGCATCCAGTTGACAACTCCCAAACAGGACGAAGTGCGCTTTCTGAATCCAACTTCTAGTCACCATCCACCAATTAACCTCTAATTACATGCCCAGACATCGTCGACCTGAGACTGAGCACTTCGGTCCAATCAATCGACGGAAAAATCTAAAATTGCATTAAATAAATTACTTATTATTAATAAGTAGTTAAATATAAATGAAAACGTAATAAAAAATAAATAAGGAAGAAATGAACAATCCTCAAAGGAACTTCAGCTAACAACTGAGAATATCTAAATTGAATCAGTTCAATAATCAGAATCAGAGTACAGTATTAGCAAGACCAGTTGGTATGATGTGAATATTGCCTTTCTAGATAGATGCTGCGGTAAAACTTTCATCTGAAAATAGGTACTCCGTTGACGCTAATTAGCGTTTCAGGTTACCTATGCATTTATTTTAATTTTTACTTCCTTTCTACTTTCTTAATCTGAAAAGATGGTCAAATGCTTGCGTAGATCAAAAGATAGGAGTTGATGAGTACAAATTCTAATTTCTGAATACATTGCAAGTGTGACTTAGGCTAAATTTCTGTACCATTCAATCATTTATCTGAGGAGAACTCGTCAATATAAAATTTAACTGTGCATATCTTAAATAATATTCACGATATAAATGATATTTTATAGAGGTATTGACGTATACTTTTGCAGATTTTCTTGGTTTACCTTGGAGTAATAAGTTCTTGGAAGACGAAAACATGGAGGGCAATATATTTATGCAACACAAGTAAGTCTGTTAAAAATGCCGTCTTAATCAATATATCATCATTGTTATCTCCTTTAGTTCTTAGAGGAATATAGGGCATCAACCACACGTCTCCATTGCTCTCGGTTCTCCGCCAGTGGTCTCGCCTGGTTCCACGTCTGCCCACATACTTTCATATCCTCCTCCCATGACCAACTCACCGCTTCCCGTTTGGGTTCCACTCAACCAATGACCTGGCGTGTGATGTCACTCAAATGGTGGTTTTCTCAGAGTATGGCCAATCCACCTCCATTTCCTCCTGCACATTTGTTACACAATTGATTCCTGGTTGGTTCACTCCCAGATACCCCCGTTGGTGATCTCTTCTGGCCATCTGATCTTGGGCGAAGTATTGAGCGAAGAAATTTGTTGATGATAGTCTGCAGTTTGTTCGAGGTTCCCTTCGTGACACGGCGCTAAGTCTCTGATCCGTATAATAGCAATGACTTCCCACTGGTATTGAACACTAGCACCTTATTTTTCATGCTGAGTGCTGTTGATCTCCACACAGACTTGAGAATAATGAAAGCTTGCCTCGCCTTCCTGATCCTCGCTTTGATGTCCTTAACTGATATATATATATATATATATTCGGGTCTTGATCTATTTTTAATGAAGCAAAACCTTGGCACTACGTGCATAAACATAAATGTAGAATAGGTTTTGTTGTATTCACCGAGTAAAAGCCTCGTTCATTACTACAAATGGTGAGTTTTTATTTTCATTAAACCACAAGTAAGTAAACTTGACTTCTTCACTAACCTTCAATATATGAATAGTGACACACTGATAAATTCCACACCTATCTCATATTTAGTGTATTTCTCTGCTGTCGTTGAGTAAATTAGGTGCAATACTTTACAAAATGCTGAAAATTACTCACTGAATCATAAGTACTATTTTCTAATAAAGCAAGGCATCATTACTTTTATTATATATTTACAGAGCTAAAGGAATAAAACGAAATTTATGCATTTTGCTTTTATACGAATTTTTGATAAATTTCATCGGTGTTTCCTTCGTGTACTGAAATCAGCTAGGGAATCACCAAGGAGCACTGACAAGCTATATCATTATAAATTGGCAGTCTTCATCAAGGCTATCTAACAATGGCCAATGAGGCTGGCTATATCTATTGTGGACTGGATGCTCAGTGATGACACCAGCTGCCTGAAACACTATATCTGTAACTCACAAAGGCTTAAATTTACTGATCATTGGATTTCACCGAGGTGACTGAATGATCAACGGGCTCACCTCATTATCCGAAGATCCTAAGTTTGGCAAATGGTAGGTTCATAAGTGTTCACTTTTTAAGAGTCCCAGATAAGGATGAAGCGGATACCCAGTGCTCCTAGCTTTTCTATGATTCTCTAGTTGATGTTTATTCGTGAATAAAATCTACAGTGGAGGAGAAATTTGATGTCGTAATAACGATGTTTCGATCCCTAAGTAATTTCAAAAACAGTTGCTTTATTTAAAATTCTCTACTTATAGTTGTGGCTAATAACAGACCTCGTGTATTCAGCAGTTTATGAATGTTCACCGATTAAATTACTGTCACAATTGTAAAGCTCTTTGTATTTTACACGAAGACTACTAAAATGCTTTTTAGTAGTATAATTTTATATTAGAAAAAAGTTTTATTTCTGACTAACATGAATTTTATATTCACTGTAGCTAAAAATATTCTTATATAATTTTGCTAAGCCCTAAATGATTTTCCCTTTACTCATCGACAGGTACAGAAAGAACTCCTATCAGCTTACCAGAGCAATTCATAGAGATTCTTTATATTCATGGTCAAAAAAGAATTCAGTATTATCAGAGAAATATATCAAATTTATGAACAAAAATAGCACATTACTGAAAGCATTACATTATCTTACTGAAACAATTCCACCGAACTATGAAAGTCTGTGTCACGAGTGAAAGACTACCAAGAAGAAGAAGAATGAAGAGCTGCAGAGAGATTTTCTTTCTGCGCTGTTGTATTTGGAGTCAACTGAAAAAATTCCAATTGTTTATTAAATCTTGTTTGTGTAGTGCACAAACTAACTCCATCATACTGACGCCAAGCTTTTACGACATGCATTCCTTTTTATTGTGTACAGCCTTTGAATAAATATTCATACGTAAATGATTGGCGTTAAATTCGATTCTATTTTCAGTGGACACTAGTAACTATTGTGACGTTTCTAGTCCTTTCTTTGGTGCAGACTTAATATTATCAGTCAGGTTTGCAATGTGGCCACCATTGTAGGTAGCTCGCCATCACGGTGGACAGTGATTTGATGATATTAGATAGTTGGAAACTAGTTACTAGTGTCGAACCAAAATACCTACGACAGTCCTTACAGGAGGTCAATAGCGAGCCAGCCTGAATAGCTCGGTGGTAGCATCTCTGCCTGCAGTACTCACTAAGTGACGCGGGTTCTAATCTCAGAAAGGACATCAGTTCCTTCGAGGCTGCAGACGCACCTTATTGACTGGTGAGTGCCAACTAGCACGAAACCTAGGTTCACTCAAGACTGCCTGACGTTTGCCTTCAAATATCTAATTCGGTTCTATGTCGAATTAGTACTTTTACCTCAATATCATCCAATATTTCAATATAGGCCACCGAAGCATTCATTAAAAATGGTTCTTCCTTTAAGATGTAACTTTGGGTAATTTCCCTGATCCATCAGATTCATCATACAGTGGAATAGTTCTACTCACATTCAAGGTAACAGTTCGTTCATTTCTACTTTATCATAGTACAGTAGTTTTGATCCGAAACTTTAACATAAACTTTTATTAAAAATCGATATGAAACTATTTAGCGCACCAATAAAGCTTAACGATAACTTCTGAATAATAAGGGAAAACATTTTGTGAAAATTACATCTAGAACATCATATTCGATGTTTTAATCATGCAAGGATTTGTATACCGCATCGACAATACTGTGTGAAACAAGCCCACGGCAATTTCCACTTGTATTACTATCATTACCTTAGCTGCTATCATTATTATTATTTCCATTTTATATGCTGCATGTTTTTTATTTTTTATTTTTTTTATATTAACCCTATTGTAAATGTAGAAAAATTTTCTGTGCGATTAATTTTATTTATAATTTGAGGAAATTAGATGCAATATTATGATTAATGCTGAAAATTCCATTCTGTATCACAAGTACTGTTTTTGGAATAAAGTAAATCATTATTATTATTATAATTACCGCCTTATTGTCTTGGTGTGAAACACCAACTTGTAAAGCTATATACAATCAGGGTAAACGTTGGCAGTTTTGCGTTTCAGGCTACATTTATTTTACAAGTGAAACTACACAGAAACTTCATCACCCAGTGGGGACTAAGTAAACCCAGTCCAAAACAAGTCCCAACGACGACGTTACGAGCAAAACAAAATTTCAATGTTCCTAATCTCGGTAACATCAGGGGATCTGTTCAAGCAACCCATATTACTGCAGTGAGTAATTGGCTGGAGATACTTCAATGGGAAGTCATAAATAGCTTTGAAACAGAGTTACGAAAAGAACTCTGTTATTGTTACTGAATGACAAATAACTTTTGATCTTTGTTGTCAATTAACATAGCATATAAGATCCGGATTTTCAACTCCAATGTGAAGTCAGTGCTACTCACTATACGGATCAGAGACTTGGCCAGCGCGTCATAAAGAGCATCTCAAGCAAACTACAGACCTTCATTAACAGTTGTCTTCGCTCAATACCAATCAAGATCAGATGACCAGAAAAGATCAGCAACAGGGAGGAATCTCTGGGAGTGAACCAACCCGGCAGGAACCGGATGTGAAACAAACAGGCAGGAAGAAATGGAGATGGATTGGCTGGCCATACTCTGAGGAAACCATCAAGTGAGTGACATCACTAGACAAGCCATCACTCGAGTGGAACCCGAAAGGGAAGCGGTGAGTTGGTCGTCAGTGCAAGGGTGACTTGTAGGAGGTCATGTGAAGAGGAGATGAAAACGTGTGGGCAGACTTGGAGCCAGGTGAAGACTCTAGCAGAGAGCCGAACGCAATGGAGACGGACTGCTGAAGCCCTATGTCCCTCTAGGAATTTAAGGAAACAATAATAATAATATGAACCCATGAGTAACTCTTCTAATCATTACCTGATGAATCATATTTTGAAAAAAAGAAATAACAGATTGGGCGAAGAAATGTGCATTCTTTTTCAGTTAGTTCCTCATCATTGGCTGGCTCTAGACTAATATATAGTTTTTTACACCAATCAAGTGCTCATTTTAGTTAATCACTTTAAGGCTTAGGCGGGGTTAAAAGGTCATTAAAACGAATAATTAATAGATATTGGTAACAAGATATCAAAGTTTTAAGAGAAGGGTGAAAATTAATTACGGAATGCAAAATAGTTTGATTTTTTAGGCGTTCGCAATAAGTTACCACATAATCAAGAAATTTGTAGAATAGCAGTGATGACTGAAAAGAATAGGATGACTCAGAAGAGTTACGTAAAATGCAAACAATTTAGTACAATTAGCTGGAATTGTAAACACTAACAAAGTCAAAAGATAGACCAAGGAGAGGGGAAAACTCTTTTTTAAAAACTTAATACATAATATGGCGAAGAAAGGGGCTGTACAAATTTCTTTTGAACACATAGAATTAGCTTGTTCAAAAAATTCCGATTGCCTCTTTTGTGTATAGAAGTCGTACTCGTAGACCATGAGGCGAATTGTTGGGTGATATACGATAAATAACTATGAACGCTTTATTAGAGTCGATTTCATGTCCAGTATCGACAAGATGAGCTAGTATTGAGCTGCGTATAGCTTTATTCGGACCTCTGCCTGATCGTACTCCCTATGTAACCAGCTCCACACGGGCAGTTAAACCAGTAAGTACACATGGAAGAGGAGAAACAGGAAAGTCTGTCTTTATTTCTTGAACTAAGTATTGGTTGGCTAGTGGATACACAGTATAGCTTAGTTGCATAGAAAATCCTTTTGAAGGCCCTTCTCAGACGTTGCGACGATATCTCACTACTGACATCACCCGTGAATTCTAACCTTAGGAAGACTGACATTTCGAGAACATATATATATTCACATTTGGCAATGATGCTGACGACATCACGTATGATAAAAAAACAAGTTGATATATTTATTTTTTTCCAAAATAAATCGGGAACGACAATCCAAACGATTATTCAAACCACACGTAGAGTGACGCGTGAAATCTGAAAACACAAGATTTATGTTGAGTACGGTATCATAATAAACACAAATTAATGGAATATAATCAACAAACCTCAATTGTGAGGTGTGTGTGACTGAATGCCATCAAAAGCACAGTCAGTCTACGCCAATAGGAAAAACAGCAAAGCTGTGTCAAAGGTGATCCACTGCGCGCGAATACCAGCCATAAAATGAAGGGATACTAATAAACAATGTTCAACAGTAACAGGTACATGAAGAAGGCATATGCAGTAGATAATGTTTACAAGAAAACAATTACTATACATCAAATAGATAAGTGAATTGAACTCCAAATGAAGTCGTGGTTAAGAAGTAGGGAATATGACCCATACTACTTACTAATGGTGAGTAGCATAAATTATAACACAAAAGAAGGAATAACAAGGGGAAGATAGGAAAGGAATTTACACCACAGCTTCAAAACGAGCCTGGTTTTCCCTAGTCTGCCTTCTAACAGGATAGAGAAATGTTGCAATTTACTCTTGCCAGATTATTTAGCTGTCTTCTTAAGTGTGCTTACCTTTCTTCAATACCTTCTATTAGGCAGACTTTATGTACTTCGCAGTTGACTACACCTCTAGGAGTCTTCATATCCACCTTTTGGATTTGTCCCATAGAGCTTGCTGTATCACCTGTAACTAATCCTTTCGGCAAACGATTATGAGTTGAAAGTTCCGCGGTGACTGGTCTCCTACTTGTAAATTCCAATGTTGTTTAGTCCACTTTGTATGTGATTGCTAGATTGTTTTGTGCTCTCTCCTCCACAGACTTCAAAACATATCAGCAAGGAGTTGTCCTTTTTTCCATAGGGGACCTGGTAGGAATTTCTAGTTAACAGAATGTACTTTGAAATCAGCATGTCCAGCGGACTCAGATTATCGTAAACAGGTAAAAGTGGTCTTCTATTTAATGTTTTTTCTACTTCCGTCAAATAGGTTATAAGCGATTTGTCTGTAAGCACTTTCTCCATCGAGATCGCACTTAATAATCGACGTAGGCTTCTAATCACCCCTTCCCGCACTCTGCCATGGTGACTAGCGAAAGGTGGATATAAACAGCATTCTGTATCATCGCATTCCTCATACGATAGCTATTCAGCTGTGGTAAGACTCGTCATAATTCACGATCGGCTCCAGCAAAATTTGTACCTTGGTCACTGTACATCTCGTTTGGGGTCCCTCTACATTTCATGAAGCGTGAAAGCATCATCAAAAAGGAATCGACAGAACCGCTCGAGTTTTTGGACAGGTAAATATGCATCCATATGTTTTATCTACTGTGCATCCCCACCTGACACTAAAGAAGTCGAAGTAGTCTGCTCCACTGATAGAAAATGGAAAATCTGACGTAGCCCTTGCTACTAGTAAGTCTTCCATCAATTGTTTGATGGGTTTTTCTAACCCACGCATCTGTTCGCCACATGTTCAACTACTGCCGCTCCTCTTGGTATCCAATATTGCCACCGTAATGCTGACAAAATATAAGCTACTCCCATATATCCTTCACTCTCATGATAATGGCGAATAATAACTTCCGTGAAATGATGAGTTCCAGATAAAATGACTGAATGTATTGGTGAACTTGATGGTCTATTATTACTCAGTCGTCCACTGAAACATACCGAGTTATGTAAGTTGATGAGGTGCAGCCTTTTTGATACATTGAAGATGTAACTTGTGTTTAATCTCTGAATAGCATTCTTCTATAATCCTTTTGATTTCACCGAATCCTTGTCTTTGGACGTATCTAAGAATATACTCCTCCGCTTCTGATATCTCATTTTTATGTAAAAGGCCCATTATTAGACGCTCACTTTAAAAACCTGTAAACCTTCTTAACCAGCCTACCGTTCTATGGTTTGTCCAGGCTGAGAAGTACGTCAATGAGGTGCCCACTGGATACTTTTCTGTTTGTCATCAAAATCGTGACTTGTTTCGTATTTATATAAGGTGAATTTATCGGCATGTTTTGCCTCCAAACTTTGGCAAGTCTTCTTTAGAATTTTAGAGGATTTCAGAGCCATTGAGCCAAGTGCATATACGCTCATACTGACTTACTTTTATTCCCCTAGAGGCAAGGTCAGCAGTATCCATATTGGTTGGTAAGTGTCGCCACTGCAATCACGTAGTGTTATGGAGTATAAAAAGTACTCTGTTAGCTACTCAGGTTTTGAAGTTGAATGTGTTGGTGAGGATGTAGTTTGACACGACCATAGGATGTGTCCATATATATACGCATATATATATATATATCACTTAGTTCCAATTATAGTTCCTGTAAAACGTATTTTAACAGCTTTACTGAAAGCGCGGCTCCCAGTAGTTCCATACGTGGCACTATGACTTGCTTCAAAGGAACCACTTTAGATCCCCCCCAAAGCAAAATTGTGGCCTACCTGTTTTGAATCGGAATCATAACGCCGATATGTTACCTAACCGAACCCCACCTTTGAGGCATCCGAAAATAAGTGCAGTGAGACATCTGCTGGACTGAAGATCCTGGGGTAAACACACCATGGAACCTTTAGGTTCTCGACTGGCTTAATGTTAATGAGCCAAGCCTCCCATTTGGCACAAATATTTTCATCAACAGGTTGGTCCCATCCAAAGTCACTTTGGCATAGTTGTTGTATCACTCTTTTAGGTGAAAGTAGTAGTAAGACAACATAACCAATTGGATCACATAACGAAGCCATAAACAACAGGATCCACCTCTTTGCGACCGGACGTACTGGCAGATTTACTCCAAAATTAGACATATCTGAATGGATACACCAGAATAAACTCAGTGTCTTCTCGACATCCGTCGAATTTTCTATATGAAGTATGTTAGATGACCGTTCACTAATTGGAATTCGGGATAACACTTCTTCATTGTTACTATTCCACCTGTACAAACGGAATCCTCCAAGACAGACAAGGTGACACAGGTGATACGACAAGGCTGTGGCTTCTGGCAACGTTTCTACTGCGACTAAGCAATCATGCACATAAAAAATTTCTTTTACAGTGCTGAATGTGCTCTCGTCAAACAGTTTCACATTGTAGATTGCGATTCATTTCAAGGCTGCACAAAGTGGCGATGAGAACGCACTGAAGGGATGAATATTTAATTCATATAGGCTCGGCGGTAAGTTCAGTCTACCTTCACGATACTATAAGAAACTAAAAGTCCCTTTATCTAAGAACAGGTAAGTGAATCCAAAAAAAATATTTACTCAGTGTTGGCTGATAAAGCTTTCCAGTGTTTCTTGATTCTCACTAGCGCTCCATTCTTTCATCGGGTCTGGCCCTGAATACAATCGTTCAAGGACATTTAAATGCACAGTCTAACACTACTCCAGCTTTATCAGGCTTGCGAAGATTTATAACTGGGTGATGAGGGATAAGTCTACGTTTGATGAATAGATCGTCAGGAACTCGACTGATATAGCTCTTCAACTTGTCATTCGCTAGTATTTAACCATAGTACTTCATTAAATTTTCATCCTTGCTCAATTTCTTCTGCAGACTGTCTAGTCTGTGTTCTGTTTCAAACTTCTTAGATGGCAACTTTTCGGCAGCCGTCTTTCCAGGTCAGTGGAACTTCATAATTTCCATTTAACAGTCTGTTTCCCTTACCAGCTAACTTTACAACTTCTTTATCTACTGAAGAACCCAACCTATCACATATGTACATATCCTCAAATTCAGCTCTAGTCATTTTCAACAGCTTACTTGTTATTTTCTCGCCCTCCTCTAGGCAGAAGACAGATGTAAACCCTTAGCAGTCACTTCTGGGACCCAACAAATACCAACCAAAGGCTGGTAAGGAAGGAAATGATTGACCACACTTAATAGAGCACAAGTATAACTTCGTATAAGTGTAATGGATATTAAATTCAATGAGAAAAATTATACAGACGTGTGTTTGAATTGTCTGTATGTTTTCGACATAGAACTTTGCACCTATGTGCAGCAGTTCAAGTCGCCACCCTCCCTCCATGTAGCGCACAAAGCAAGACAAGAAATTATAAGAAATGCATAATAGAGACAGTAGACAGGGATATGAGACAAAAGGAATAGTAATAACGAAGAACAGTATAGTTTCATTAGAGATCACAAGTCACATGGAGTGGATGCACCTGCTCTAGCCATTGAAAACGATTTTAGCTAGCCATATCACCAATTGTCTCCAGTCGTCATTGGTTTTACCGACCAGAGGACCCCAACCAGGAAGTCTACACCTCCCTGCTTGGCTGGCTTAAACTAACTGTTGTGGATTTCATTGACTGATGAAGCCATGTTTTGGTTTGACCACCGCCAGCTCTTTTCCAGCCTGACCCTATTTCAGCTAACATTACCCGTCGTCACCTAGCACTCGACCGATGCCTAACCTCAATATTGCTTACCCTACTGCACCACTTCACATGGGAGATAGAACGCAGACACCTATGATCAAAGACAGCTAGTCTTTTCAAGGCTTCCTCTTCCGATGGTCATTGATGTCTCACTCACAGCCATAAAGGAGGACTGAGCGGACTGCTGAGCAGTACACACGCCCTTTAGTCGATAGCCCGATATCACGTCTACACCAGAGATGGCTTAAACTGGCATATGCGAAACCAGCCTTCTATATCCGTGCTGAGATTTCGTCAGCGATCAACCCACTGGAACTGGCTGATACAACTTCCCAAATAATTGAAGTGGTCAACGTGCTCTACCACTTCACTGTCTATTTTTAAGCTAAGAGTCAGTGTCGTCCAGTCCTATAAAATCATTTTACATTTGGTGGGAGAGAATTACATGCCAAACATTCGTAGATTGCAGCTCAAGGTGTTCAGAACACTCTGCACTTTGTTTAACTTAGAAATAATAATAGTAAACTAAAGGGACGAAGAAAGCAATCGATGTATCTAACTAATTAGTGAGAATATAATCAAATAGAAAGAATAATACAGGCAGAATTCGTTAACGTTAACAGGTGATAAGGAAACAAGTCATCAGCCAAGTTATAAATATTTTTTTACTTCATGAAAACTCCCCATTCGAACATTAATAGACAGAAGACCAGTAGTTGTTTAAAAGAACTACTACTGAGACGTACACTTAATGTACAGTTCAACGATGTTATTTACAGACAATAAGGTGGGATCGCAATGGGATCTTCACTGGGCCCATCGCTAGCAGACTGCTTCATGGTAAACCTCGAGAACAGCCCACTCAAATCTATTGTCGATAATTTCCAATTGTATGCTAGATATGTGGACGACATCTTTATTATCTGTGATAATGGTCACAATCTTAATCAGTTACTACAAATATTCAACAAATGCCATTCAGCTACAAAGTTCACTCTTGAAATTGAAAACAAATCTAAAATCCCTTTTCTTGATGTTGAACTTGCAAGGAGAGCTGACGGAACTTTGAGAAGGTTCGTCCATAGGAAACCCAGATGGAACGGCCAACTGACAAGCTTCTACAGCTGGACATCAATCAGTCGAAAAAGAAACCTAATTCGATCTCTTACTACTCGCGTCCAACGCATCTGCAGATCTGATACCCTGGAAGAAGAACTACACTTCCTGAAAGAAATCTTCTTACAAAACGGTTATCCACCATAGACATTCATAGACAAAAACATCAAACAGAAAATCCAAAAGTAAGAGACGCCATCCGTGCCAAAAAAGATACTTTATTTGAACCTTGACTTCAAAGGTGGCCTACTCAGTGATGTCCTTAGGAGGGGAATTCCGACTTCTTTAAGAAGAAATTTCTTTGCGGCAACATTGAGAGTAGTTTTCTTCAGTCGCCCGCTGATCTGCAGAAGCTCAAAGGACAAGATCTCACACCTGACCACTTCTATGTGCATATATCAGTTCACCTGTTGCCATGGAGCTAGGTACATCGGTCGTTCGACGCACATCCTGTCAAAAAGGGGCAAAGAGCACTATCCAGCGTGGCTGCAGAAAGGAATTAGTGGCCGTATAAGGAGTGCAATAATCGAACATCTCGTCACCACTGGTCATTCCATCTCAACAAACGCCTCCTTCAAAGTAATCTACAAAGTGAAGAACAACCTGCCAAAGACAATACGTTTCCGTCTTCTTTGCATTGCAGAAGCCCTATCCATTCAATTGGAAGAACCAGAACTATGCATACAAAAGAAAATTATTCAACCACTTCTAGTCTCATGGTAACAACTCCGTTGATTTCACTTAACCTTTGTTTGTATGCTTATTTTTCTAACTACTTAAAACTTTTGCTTAATTCCTTATGTTACTTTGGTTCCATGTACACCTGAGCACAACTCTTTCATCAAACTATTCACGCTATTACGTAACTCTTCTTTAACAATCGTTTGTGACAACTCATCACTTTTTTACTATCCTCTTATATCAACGCCCAATTCATCTGAACTTACTAAGTGTATTTTCGTTTGGCAAATTTAACGTATACACACATACAAAACAATCATATATATTTGCGATTGTTCATCTGTGAAAATGAACTCGCTTCAGAAAAGAGACTCTTCGCTGAACTACTGGTCTTCTCTCTGTATATGTTTTAGATTTTACTCTGTTCCCTTCTAAAAGATGAGGTGAAAACAACTAGGCAAATATTTCTATAATATATGACTGGTGCCAGTTCTCGGTTGAGGCCACCACTATTTCAGGTTAGATCAGTTTATGATAAGGTAGTAGTACTGTGTTCAGTAATTATTTCCTCATGCAAATTAATGAAAATCTGGAGAGCTATTCATCTGTAATCAAATCAGATAAATATTTGACATGAAGGCTGAGAGCTAGTTACTCCTTTCTCTCTATACACACTACTTTTCAATATGTCAACAGTAGTAGCTTCTGTGTATGTCAGTAAATTAGTGTTAATTCGTAAGTGTTGATAGATTCAATTGTCTAATTATGTAACAGGTTAGTAAGTTTATAATTTATTTGGCAGTGATGACATACAGATGCCACACGTTAGTCTCTGCCTGACACAAAGTAGACTATGAGGCTGAATTCGGTCATACTTTACTCAACATCCAGTTTTAGAAGTAGAATTAATTGAATGAGTGACCGAATTTCTCATTCACACATCGCTGCAAAGGCGTATATGACTTAAAGTTATATCATATCAGGGGACCAGCTTTTCTTCATATTCTCAGTTTTCTGTTTCCACTGTCCAGTATGATTTTCACGTGTTACTAATCTTTGAGCTCTCTCTTTGTACATGAACTGGCTACTGGACAGCAACAGGTTTCTTCATTGTCTAATATGTATTACCCTGTTTGTTCCATGAATTATATATCATGTAGTAAGTATATATCGAGCTCAGATCTTCCAAAAAGCACCAAGGCTTGTGTTACTTTGCTAGATCTATTTGTACCATTCAGTTTTAGCAGCTTCCTTCATTCGCATTGTTATATAATTAGAAGTGAGAACTAGATAGTGTGTTTCGTTCTATTTGATATCTGTTACCTGGATGTATCTGCATCCCTGGTGACTGACGGGATTCTCACTGAGACCCTAACCCAGCGCATATCCTTTAAAATGTCAAGACGTCAGCACAAAATCGAGTGTTATCCGCTAGACCACTTAGGCCAAGAGAACTATAACTCTTTGGAGTTCTTTGGGTTCTAGCCTTGGCGGGAACATCATCAATCACTGGGGAATGCAGGTATATCCAGCTGACCAGAGAGTCCCAAATAGGACGAAATGCGCGTTATCCTGGATTCCATTGCCAGTCACCATCCATCAGTTAACCTCTAATAACATGTCCAGATATCGTCGAAGCATCTGCACAAAAAGCCGACATGTAAACAAAGGCCGAGCGACTCGGTCGAACCAGTTTACGAGTAAATCTACATTGAATCGAATAATGGACACGAAATTTAAAGTATTTTCAAAAAAGTGAACATCTTAGAATTGATTATAATAAAGGTTTATGTATTTCCAAATGAATGAAAAACAAAATGATATTGTCGATTTAATAACATTTCACTATTTAATGCTACTGCTAATAGCTTTATCAAATGAACAACTTGCGGCTAGTGAACGTCATATGTAATTTTGCTGCAAAGAATGTTTTACTAACTGATTTGGAGAGACGACTTTTGAGGATATCTGAAGCTTAATCACCTTTGAATTACAAGTTCATGAATGGGGATTTCTTTGGAACTGAGTCGGTGACCAGTTAAGACTGCTTATCTTTCATGTTGCTGTCAATAAATAGGTTAGGGTAACCGTTTTCTGAGAACGTGGCTTTTAAGAAGTCAAGTTCTGAGTCAACACAATCAGAACTACAAATTTTCCTTATCCTAAAGCAGAGCGAATGAATTAGGTTCCTTTTCCTGGAGATAGGCATCCAAATATAAAAATTAGTTAGTTGTCCGTTCCATGCACGTTTCCGGTGGAAAGATCTTTCGAGAGAGATCCGTCATCACGTCTGCTAAATATGTACAATCCCTACTTCTGACTCGGCCGTAGAGGAATAGACATTTATTTATTTTCATTATAAATTATTTAAATAATTTATAATGAATCAATTTGACTCGGCGCTCAAATTATTCCAGGAAGTTCGTAACACCTACGGCCTGGAAACCTATTATTTATTTATTTTGTTTATTTAGTTATTCTATGTACCTTTCCTTTATTACTACGATTATTATCATTATCAGTATTATTATTACTATTCTCACTCTGAATCTTTTCCACTTGACCCACTTGTCATTCTAAACCCAAAATTATTAATTTTTATTTTTACAATATTGAATTCTATCCCGTCAAATTTCACACCATGTTATGTAACATTTTATATTCATCTACTAATCTCATAATTATGTACCCCTTTCCAAAATCTACACACCTTATATATTATTCTATATGTAACATTGTTTGTTTTGCTACTTGACATTTATCTATGATTATAACCACAAATATTTTGATTGCATTTCATACTATTATTATTATTATTTCATGTATTCACACCTTTAACCTAATTCCCTCACCGGATATAATTTCTTAAATAATCATATATATACGATTGTACAGCTTGATAATAAATTCGTTGAAAAGCATTTGACCTGGTTACAGCAACCATCCCCGTCCACCATGAAATGACAAAATCAACATGAATGTGATAAGCAATTCCATTTTGTAAACACACTCTGCTTTTATAATTTTACACACTAATGAAATCCAACAATCTACACCTGGTTTTGTTATCTTTACCAACTGGCCAATTTGACAACGAAAAATGACCTCATGCTGAGAAACGATGATTAAGTTGTTATATATAAGCTGAGGTGATTTTGTGAATTCTGTTTCAATACTACTACTCTTATAAAGCTATTAGCAGTAGCATTAAATAGTGAAATGTTATTAAATCGACAATATCATTTTGTTTTTCATTCATTTGGAAATACGTAATACCTTTATTATAATGAAAAGCATATACCCAATGCCCAAATTTTTTCAGACTGTTAGAAGTGACCTTTGTTTGGACATATATATATCATAGAATCGATCTGGTTCTGATTAATAGTCGGTATTAAAACAAGGTGATAGACTATGCACTGTAGACCTTTGCAATGTAACACAAATTGTGTTTTTCTCTTCTTTGTAAGACAGTTGAAGCTATATTGTAGAATGTCTTTAATTAAGAAATATCTTTTATTATTCATGTTGTCAAGTCGCAGAGCAGTTTTGCCCTGATTACTAACGCGTCGGTGGTATAGTGGTTAGGACGCTCACCGACCATGCACATGGTCCGGGGTTCGATTCCCGGCCACCGACTCACTCATTTACCTCTCTAAGCCAGAAATAATTCTGGTAAAGAGGAAGGGTTGGGTATGTGGCTAGAAGCCCCATCCTGTTAAATAAACACCGCTACAGAAACTTCAAGCCACTAGCTTGAAGCCCTGCGTTCCACTGGGGAACGTGAAGGAAATAAAAAAACTAACGCCACCAAGGATAATAGTTATGATTTCAGGCCATGAGACCAGCCTATTGACGATTGAGCCTGTGATTTTCAACGATTCTGTGATCGGTCTCAGTCCGTGGTCATAATTGAAGCCAATCAAATCCTAGCAAAATAAGGCTTGAAAACCCAAAAGTCACGTCGATAAAAATTTCCTAGGTGTAAAGGGATTCTCAGGTCCTATTTCAGTTGGCCTTAACATGGCGATAACTTATTACTACCTGAAATTTGTACCACCTAATGAATAAAAAAGGTCGACTTTGTTTTCAATGACGTTTCTACACCTAATACTAGTTGCTTTTTCAAAGTAGTAGTGGGCTAAAAGAATTTATAAAATCTCTTTTTTGATATAATCGAGACAGTTCCTTGTCTTTTTTTTTTCTAACGCTGGTTTGAACATCTACGCGTTATATACATGCATATGTGATGCATAAAAATTATCTCTGCATGCCTTATTGATTTTCAACAACCAGAACAATGATAACCTCTTCTAATAATTAAAATCCCCAAGTCCCTTTTTATCCGTTTGTCTATATATTTAGGCATCCAGACTTTCAACAATAATTGTGAATAAATAAAGGGGATAAATGCCAGTGTAATGCCAACAGTATACAGTCTTTCCTTGTCCTATAGAGACTGTATTAACTTATGATCGATAAAATCACTTTTAGTTTTGCTTACCCAGTCACAGTCTTGTAGGTCATTCTGTGCTGCCCTTTCCCAATATAACCAGTTAGTGTGCATGGGATGAAAAAGTTTCAGCCAATAAGAATTCATAACCTGGCTAGTTGCCTTTTACTAGACATATAAATTATCAGCATTGTAGGCTTAGTTAAAGCATATTACCTTACAGAGATGATAAGGCTGACTATGTCTTTCTACAGTTACATTGTATTACTTTGTTTCATAGAATATTCCTGTGCCAAACCACATCTTGAACCTGTGGTATGTTTTACAATCTTTACGCTAATATGGAAATACATATGTATTACAGAGTCGACGAGATACAGAACATTTTGTCAATGATCCAGAAAGACATGATATTGAATTTGATCATAATGCCTTCTTGGGTGAAGAGGTCGCCAAGGAGTTCTCTCGATTGACACCAGATGAAAGTGAAGAAAAATTGAAGTAAGTTGATGGTTGTAAAACATTTTCGTGGAAAATTCTTGTTTCATTAGAAATATTGTTAGGAAAATCGATAAAGATAGCGATGGGAGAATTACTGAAGCAGAAATGAATTTTTGGATTAAATATGTGGCAGAAAAAGCTAAAATGAACAGTACAGAACGTCAGTGGAAAGATGCAAATCCCACTGGTCAGCCTACAATTAAATGGGAAGAGTATCTGGAGAAAACTTATGGACGTGAAGAAGGTAAATTATTGACTAAAAATAATTTAGTAGTGTATTTTCCAATAAGTGACTAAATCATGTTCACTGGAAATTCATTCATCTCTTTTGCCACTTGAATTACTTCGCAGATATATTACCGAAAGGGTTCTTCAGAAACTCTACAGTGTAATTAATACACGTCCCAGTCAATGATATGAGGATAGAACTTGTTCACTGTGGTAAAGAACAATTCCATTTTGGATAAAATTTAATATATGTGTAAAGCTTGGGCAATGTGGTAATAAGTAATTCCATAATAGTTTGTTTACTATAAATATCACACAGCGGTGAAAATGTATTACTGCATACTGGATGACGTTTCCAACACAAATTTATTATTACTCATAATCATATCAATTATAATCACACGACTTCGAAACTTCACTTTTGTAGTTTTCCTTCTTCTCTCCTATTTGTCGTCGTAGGGGTAGTAGAATTTTCCAGATGTCCGACTGGACAGGTGTTGAATCATTCCCATTACACGTGTTCGCAGTTGATTGGATAAACAAGGCTTCTTTTGGCAATCTCTCCCTCCACCCTACTCTTGCATTAGATTTCAGAACTGTCATCCTATCCCATCCATCCTATTGTACGGTTGTGTGTAACTGCATGTGGTGAGTGTCATAGCTGAACTATTCTCCAGATTTCTCATCTTATTCGGGTTAACTAATCTAGATTTTTCTAGGCTTTTGTGCTCGGCTAGACTGACTGCCCCTGTTCTACTAGTTTGACCTATGTATTTGACCTGACGATCATTGCAGACAAGGTATTAGATAAACTAGATTGTTTTGTTTTAAAGGCTCCATAGCATTGATCGTTTAACCAACAAAGCATGTTTCTAATTGAGTTTGTGTGTCGTATGAATGTCAGCCACTTTTATTCCTGCCTTGTTAAGAATTCTGTGTAGGGTTTCCGAGGTTCTTTTCTTGAATGGGATTGCTACTGATTATTTAGATTCCTTTTTGTTGGTGGTATCATTGTCCTACGCATGTTTGACATGCATGTCGTCACTAATATTATTATTATTATCACTATCACTGCTATTATTATTTATTTATTTTTACATTAACCTGCAAGCTTCCTGATTAATTCGTCAGCTTCTCCTCTTATATGCCTCACTTCCTGTCTTAGATTTTCCTTGGTACTACTTAGCTTTTGTGCTCTATTATAGCACTACATGCAATTACACACAACCATACAATAGGATGGATGGGATAAGATGACAGTTCTGAAATCTAATGTAACAGGGTGGAGGAAGAGATTGATAATGGAAACTTTGTTTATCGAATCAACTGCAAATACGTGTAATGGGAATGATCCGACACCTGTCCAATTGGACATCTGGAAAATTCTGCTACCCCTACGACGACAAATAGGAGAGGACAAAGAAAATTATAAAACTCAAGTTCCGAAGTCGTGTGATAATAATTGATGGGCAATAATGAATTGTGTTCGAAACTGTGTCATCTAGTACAAAATACTGTTTCACAGTGTGATATATTTAATAAACAAACTAATATGGATAATATTTATTTTGATAAAGTCTCACAGTGTTATACAGTGATATTTACTGATGAGGTTTTGAGCACAATTTATTACTGCACATAATCATATCACGTTGCTCACTCAACTATCCAATTTCGTTTATATGGTTCCACTATTTCTCATCTCTTAATATGATTGTTAGTAATATTTTTTTCATATTTCTGGTATGAGTGATGAGTCATTCCTATTGAACGTGTCGGGTGTAGACTTGATGCACAAGGATTCAGTAATCAACCTCTCTCTCTACCCACTTATATTACTTCTTAGAATTTTAACCCTCTCCCACCGCCCTATTGTGTGGTTTTGTGTTAATGCATGCAGTGCAATTGCTGAGCTTTTCCCTATCTTCGCCGGGTGGGACCAATCAATCTGACGGTAGCTAAATTCTTATGTTCCGACAATCTGACTACTCCCGATCTATTAATTTAACCCCACAGTCATTGCAAGGTGTTTTGTAAATTATATTATTTTCAGAACAAAATAGTTAGAGCAAACAATCGTGGTTTCAATATATTCTTCTTCAGGCTCTACATTAAATTTAAGCATACAATAGCCAGCCAGTAAAGGCAAATTAGGATCATATCAGAAAGTGCATTGTGGAAAAAGTATATGATGGGATGGAACAATAGTCAGATAGTTTTTTAATGTGCATGGTCAATGAGAACATGGGACAAAATGAGATGAAGTAATTTAATTTAATGATGTGTGTATATATATAAATATAGACAACAGAAAATACAGGTTTCGAGAGTGTGTGTAATCAGGGTATGTGGTGACAATATGAAAATAAACCAACGAATGGGGCTGACTAGACATAAGCTCAAGGTCGAAAATAGCGACAATAAAAATGACTGTAAAATAATAACGATGATATGGCGTAAAAATTACAAGTACCATTGGTGAATGATTGTCAAATAATAATAATGAATATAATGAAGTGGAATGAACAGGATTTTGTAAATACGATAACTAACTGACTATTGTTCCATCCCATCTTATACTTGTTCCACAATGCACTTTCTGATATGATTCTAATTTGCCTTTACTGGCTAGCTATTGTATGCTTAAATTTATTAACGGATTTATAATTGTAGAGCCTGAAGAAGAATTTATTGAAATCACAATTGTTCGCTCTAACTATTTTGTTCTGAAAATAATATTTTATTTTGTCTAATGGGGTCCACCGGGTCTTTCAGCCTACAGAGCTTGTCTCTGAGTGAGTTTGTAGTCTTGAATGCCACTCTACGTAGGGCCTCAGATGTCCCTCCTTTATATGCCTTGTATTCTCTCTTATTTATGGTTTCATTATTAGTTTCGCCATTATTTTCATTTTGCTTTGGACCTATTTTGATTAACCTAATGAATTTTATAGGGTAGTTATTTGACACCAACGCTTCTTCTATCTGTTCCATTTCATCGTTTAGGTCTTTTTTTTGCTACTTAATGATATGGCTCGGTTCGTCAGACACTTAAGCAAGCTAGTCTTTACAGACAACGTATGACATCAATTGAAGTCTAAATATCTATTAGAATGCGTTGGCTTTTTATGAACGCTAATGTACAGTTTACCTTCTTCTGTTCATTTCATTTTAAAATTTACCATAGGTAGTTCTCCTTGTTCATTTTGTGATTCAAACGTGAATTTTACTCCCTTTACTAGTGAGTTTATATGCATCAAGAAGCTAGAGATATGTTCTCTTTGCAACAGTGTGTGTGAAAGTGTCATCCACATATCTCCACCATATTATCTTTGGAGTAAGATTAAATGTACTAAGAGCTATATTTTCCCACCTATCCAAAAGTATTATCGATTTAGGCGTAGAACCTCGGCACTGTGGTAGAATGTAGTTTCATATTAGATAAGTTTACTTTTAATTATTACACAGTAATGCAGTATTAACAACTGGATGACGTTTTGAGCATAAATTATTGCTCATAACAACATTAGTTTTAGTCATACGGTTCCACAATTTGTCATACATATACATTTTCCTCTCTGTCTCTCCACATTGCCTTTACTTTTTGTTGCCACTTTTCATATCTCCGGAATCGGTGTTGCATCATTCTGATTGCACGTGTGTGGTGTTGAATCGATAAACACAGCTTCATTGGTTAACCTCTCTCTCCACCAAACTATGTTACTTTTTAATACCCTCCATAAGGATATCTGCTACTACTGAGAATATTGGTGATCCCATTGCTACACCTTCTGTTTGTTTATATATTTTGCCCTGCAAATTAAAGACAGTAAATATGAGACATAACTGAGTTCCTAAAATAATTTTCTCAATAGGCAGCTTTGTCATATGACTAAGTTCAGGATCAGCAGTCGGTTCTCTTTTAATTGCTTCTAAGGCCATATTGATCGGTATGTTAGTGTACAGACTAGTCATATCAAAACTGATCATTTTTTCATTGTTCTTTAATTGAATGTCATTTAGCTTCCTTTTCACTTCACATAAATTAGTGAGTTTAGAGTTTGGTTGATTTCTAATGGGACGTAATGTTAGAGCTAAGTGTTTTGATAATTCGAAAGTAGGGGTATTTCTGAAATCTACTATTGGTCATATGGGTAACCTGGCTTATATATAGATATTCTTTTATAGTACCGTATAGGCATTAAATTAAGCCATTTTATCCACAATGGGATAATACGCCCAAAGCAAGTTCACATTTAATGACTTGAAATAATATGAGCATTAGGCATGTACAAGATCTTTTATAATACTGTACTGTATTTACCTAATATTAGCTGTTCCCTTACCGGAATTCATCGTCATACTTAACTTTCTGAAATTCAAGGCTCACTTCCGTTCTGTACCTAAAAGTTAAGAGAGATTATTGAGTTCCAGCTCTGAAGATTCTGGATAATCCTACTGAATTATAAAACTTTCCCTAATTTTTAGCAAATGTTGTTTTCAAGGAAAGCCAGACCTTAGGACATTTACAATATTTTCATAATGCAGACTCCTTCAACCGACGTTTCAATAATTTTTGTAATATGCATTGGAAAATAGTTACACGCTACAGTTATTCATTTAATTCTCCTCTATAGTCGGGAAGCACTCCAGGCTAAGCACCATATATTAGAAACTGAAACGGTACTGTGTTCAGATCGATGTTCTTTCATATCATCAGCTACATTCACCAAAAGGACTTTGATAGAAAGTAAACTGTGCAATTAGTCATAATAATAATAACAATAATGGTTATCTAAGCAACACAGAGAAGCTCTAAGAGAACTTAGAAGTAACGAAAGCTTAATTATTATTAGAAGGCCAGATAAATGTGACGGTATAGTTTTACTGGACAAAAGCGATTATGTTGAGAAAATGGAAGGTATTTTGAGTGATCAAACTAAATTCCAATCTCTCGGTGTTTCCAAAGACCTCAGTGTAACAGTGGAGAAACTAATGACCGACTCCCTCAAAACACTGAACCAAATAGGAGTATTATGATCAGCCACGTATGAGTCCATGAAACTAACGGGTACCAACACTCCACGTCTTTGCGGTCTACCCAAAGTGCACAAACCGGCCTTCCTCTTCACCCTGTTTTAGACATGTATAACTCTCCATTTCACGGAACAACGAAGTGGTTAGTGAAGATTCTGGGATTTTTGCACAGAGAAATCGTGCAACATAGAATTAGTGATGTCTTCGACTTTATTTCTAAAATATCCAAGACCAATGTGAGGTATAACGGCATGTTATCCACGGATGTATCGTCACTATTCACTAATGTACCGCTTATGGAAACAGTAGATTACATCTGTCAAGAAACCACCGAAAGGCAATTAGACTTAGGAATCCCCTTGTGTAGCCTCAAAGAATTACTTCTCAAATGCACAATGAATGTTCACTTTGTCTTCATTAATTCACACTATCGATAAGTAGATGGAATAGATATGGGTTCACCATTAGGCCCAATATTAGTTGACTTATTTCTCGCAAAACTTGAAAACGGTAAATTGAAAAACATCATCAAGCAGTTTGATATGTATTACCGATATGTCGATAATACATTTATCCTAGTTGATGGGAATGCAAACATAGACGAATTGTTGATGAAATTCAACAACATCCACCCTTTGCTTACTTTTACTTGTGTAGGGGAGCAGGATAGTAAACTAGATTTTCTGGATATCTTGCTAAGTAGGCGAGAACATGGGTAACTTGGGAGAAGCGTGTATACAAAAAGCACGTTCACAAGGCAATACACACACTTCCTTATTTACGTGTCCATTAAATATAAAAGAAATGTTGTTAAATGTCTTGCGAGCAGAGGAAGACAGATATGTACGGATGACCTCTTACAAAAGGAATTTGAATATATTCACAATTCCTTGACGGAGATGGGCTATCCAAGTAGTTTCATAAAGAAACATATGAAAACACCAGAGAGAAAAAGTTAGACTTTGACTGCACGTAAAAAACCTCATTTTATTGGGTAACAATTTAATGGGGAATTATCAAGTGAGATTTTATTCCGGAGACTTTCCAGGAGTGTACGAAGAACGTTGTACGCAGCACACCTATGTTTGTCATTCTCTAGCCGACGAATGATTGGGACGCAAACGAAGAAAATAAATGTTCCAACCAACAAGTCATAATGAGCTTTTCAATTTAACCAGACTGTCGAAATTTCTCCCCGTTTGTAACTGGAATTTCCTACTGACAGTATACGGCACATGTTGTTAAGTCATTCAAACATTTAAGATTATTAGTGAGCCAGAATTTGGACACATTTATTCTAATATACCTGAATCTCTTAATGTCGTGCTTTTTTTTATCGTCAGCCACTTTTTCTATTGTAAGTAAACCATGTAGCTCTCCTGACATTTTGATATACAGCCTGGCAATCGATAAGACCAAAGAAAGGTACATGAACTACCATATTTTTTAACTTTGGTTTTATACGTCAAAGACATATGAGTCATTAAAACTAGAATGGGAGACTGTTCATCTTATTTAGTCGGAAAATAGTGTCTGCCGAAAACAAATGATTAACATAATAATTTCCAGAAGAAAACTAAGGGCGTCATTCATTGATTTTTTGGGGAAAATTTGTATTTCATAGTCCAAATGAAAAAGTGAATTTAGTGTGACTAATTCTGTTGTAATAATTTAATCTCCTTTTGTCGATTAAATTCACTATCAAATTACTTTCTAACTAGTCTGTTCCTCAAATAACTGATATTTTATGCTTAAGTATTGTTTAGCGATAGAATCTTGGTGGTGGATTTTATGTCATACAGGTCTGATTCACTGATCATAATTCCGAGCGTCTCCGCTGGTTTTCCTGTTGATCCTACTGAAACCTAGTAATGTTAATATATGAGTATTAGGATAGCACTTATCCCGGATTCCACACGTAACACATTACCAAGTAGCAATACGTGATATCGATTTGCAGATAGGCGTATTCGGCACACTTGAATCAACAGTGAAAAGTTAAATATACATCGCAGACATGCATGCACACAAAGGAATGTAATTCTTCGCCTGAACCCCTAACATGAGTCTTATCAAGGAGGCATTGTTTCAACCACAGGCGGCCCAGATGATGAGGAAGTCAAAATCCAGAATTGGAAAGGCAAGACAAGGCAAGCAACAAGAAACTCTGGGAACGAACCAATCAAGAATCTGTTGTTGAGCAAGTACGCCGAAGAAAATGGAGATGTATCAGACAGACACTGGGGAGACCGTTGAGTGATAGTGAACGTCAGGCCATACGTCAAGTGGAATGTGGATGGAAAACGACGAGTTGGGCGTCAGGGTGGCCTGGAGGAGATAGTGTGTGGAGGAGAAGATGGCTTATGGGAGATCGTGTATCCAGTTGAAGAGGATTGCGGGAAAATGGACGAAATGGAGATGTAATGTTGAAGCCCTATGTTCGACCCAGAACTCAAGGGAATAATAACAATGGTCGACATCATTTCTATCATTGCCCTCAGCTACCAAAATCACAATAATGCGAACAGCCAAATACTTGGTCCTGTGTTATTTTCCCTTAGCAGTTTTACTTCATAAGGTGCCACAAGTGACTTTAAAAATGTATTCATTAGGCTATTTACTAACCAAAAAGTGACCTGCTTAAAACATACTCAGACTACGATTCGACAGTAGTAACTAGTGTGACGTGTCTAGTCCCATCTTCTGTGCAGATTGAATTCTATCAATCAGGTTTTCAATGTGGCCACCATGCCTCTAAGTATCTCGCCATCACGGTGCACATTGATTTGATGATATTAGCTCAGTGGTAACGTCCCTGACTGCAGCACTGGCTGGTGACGCGGGTTCGAATCTCAGAAAGGACATGAGTTCCTTCGAGGTTGCAGATACGCCTTGCTGACTAATGAGTGCCAAATAGCAGGAAACCTAGGTGCAGCCAAGGCTTCCTGCCGATTGCTTCTAACCATCTAATGCCAACATTTCATAGTACACCGTGATGGCGAGCCACCTAGCATGCTGGTGGCCACATTGCAAGCTTGATTGATCGAACTCAGTCTGCACTGAAGATAGGACTAGACACATTACACTAGTTACTGACTAGTGTCCAATGAAAAATATCAAGATGACACTTTCGTTGAACTTAGGACCTGTCACTTGGATACATGAAACAAGTGTTTTGGATCCCACAGTTAGTCATCATCACACAAGTACACTAAGTGGCAGTTTTCAATCTTTGCTGTCGTAATATATCATTTCAAAAAGAATTTATGTAAAACGAGAAACATATGAGTAGCATAAGTGAATTGGTGGCAAATAATTCTCGCAACCATTTAACCTTGAAATATTACTACTCACCGGATAGTCAGCTGAAGTATAATTCCACAGTTTTAAGACCCAGTTTTCCCAGGTCTAATTATTCTTCTTGATTTGTCTACGGAAAGGAAATGCACTCAGAGTAAATACTTATTCATTGCAAATGAACAATTTAAGGTGTACGACCCTGACAGCATAAATTCAAATACAGAAAATATACAAAATATCAAGTGACATTCGAACTTAAATATAAACTTTACAGACTAAGGAATCTTGTATAAATAAAATAATTTGTTCTATCTGTTGCTATGCAACGAATGTGAGGTTAAATACGCGGGTCGAAGTAATGGGCTAGGTAAAATCTAGATTATTTTACCCGCAGTAAGATAAGCATTCTGAGAAAATCTCATCGACAGCACTAAATGAAGACACGCAATTATTCAGTAAGATAGAATGAAGTGATAGTTAAATCATCTAACAGTGCATGCAACAGGAATGATCTAGCATTTATCTTGGGTATCTTGAAAATTCCAACAGCTGCATGACGAGTAAAAGAGAATAATTAGAAGTATAAAAATCTGCCTGAGGATCTGCAGATGTACATTAGACATAATTGCAAACAGAAAGTTGTGTTCG
Source organism: Trichobilharzia szidati (assembly GCA_944472155.2). Classification (NCBI taxonomy): domain Eukaryota; kingdom Metazoa; phylum Platyhelminthes; class Trematoda; order Strigeidida; family Schistosomatidae; genus Trichobilharzia; species Trichobilharzia szidati. The sequence goes on from OX235272.1 coordinate 49,484,715, forward strand.
AAACGTGATCCTGTAAATACCACTGTTTCACTATGTAATCTACCTAATAACAAGTTTCACGCATCAGTGTATCTAAGCTTGAAATAATTGTAATCGTCCTTCAGACTTATTTATAAAGTTTGTTAGATGCCATCCTTATCTAAGTACCCGAGAAATTCTTTAATTCACATTTCAATTCGTTTAACACTGATTCTAGTTCTGATTGTTCTCACATTTTTATATTTCAAACCTAAACATTTGTAGATAGACTGAGAGATGAAGCTACTTCTGAGTCCTATAAAGAAGCTGTTCGTCATGATCGTCGACGATGGGTTGCTGCCGATATCAATAAGGATAATGAGCTGAATAAATCAGAGTTCACGGATTTTGTACATCCCGAAGATAGACCACATATGCGGGATGTTATCATTGATGTAAGTGGTATAATTTTTAGACTGTGTAAGACAAGTAAATATGTACCATATTTGTTATTTCACCATCTTGATCCCATTAATGATGACAACAGTTACATGTCCTAACAGTTGGTAAATCATGGATACAGTTACAAATATTCATGTTCTTTCAGTTCATAACTTAGGGAAGTTGACAGCTAGCTAGACCCGATCCGGATGAAAACTTCGACAGGAACAGGCTTGGTTAAAAAGGAACAAATCATGCATCGATCAAGTCACAACACTACGGATTACGCATCATTGAACAGAGCTTGTAGTAGCAGTCATCTCTCTACTTCACTCAACTCCACTCACTTTGAAAAGGCCTTCAACAGAGCAACGTCAATCGAGAGGTGATTTGCTAACTACTTCGCTACTACCAGCGGGTGCCACTAACAATTATACATCTCATCCAATAGTTGTACAACAATGCTGCGTGCCAAGTAATCCACAACGGGAAACTCAAGGAATCCTTCGGAGTGAAGACTGGAGTAAGACAAGGCTGGCTAGCTGGCCGCCTACTATTTTCAATGATTTCCCTGATTGCGGTAGACTGGATAATGCGACAGACACACAGTGGGCAGTGAGGTAACGGACACAAAATGGACCCACACCAAAACCTTGGAGGAACCGGACTTCACCGATGCGATATATGGCTGTTTTCCAACAAACTGAAAGATATGCAAGTGAAAAGCATCAAAGACAGGACTTCACCTTAGGTGAACATAGAGAAAATAGAGGTGATGGAGATTCCTGGCCAACAGTGACAGAAATATGAAAAAAGCAACCACCTTTACCTACCGATACGGGAAGCATCGTCTCAACTACATGTGGAAATGAAGAGGATATTAAAGCGAGGATCGGGAAAGCAAGGAAAGCTTTCATTACTCTCAAGTCTGTGTGAAGGTCAACAGCAATCAGCATGAAAAATAAGGTGCGGATTTTCAACTCCAGTGTCAAGTCAGTGCTGCTCACTGTACGGATCAGAGACTTGGCGCGTCACGAAGGGCACTTCAAAGAAACTACAGACTTTCATCAACAGCTCTCTTCGCTCAATTCTGCTCAAGATCAGATGGCCAGAAAAGATCAGCAACAGGGATCTCTCGAAATGAGCGAACCAACCAACCAGGAACCGATTGTGCAACAAATATGCAGGAAGAAATGGAGGTGGATTGGCTGGTCAGACTCTGAGAAAACAAAGCATCAAGTGACGTCACAAGACAGGCCATCGCTCGAGTGAAACCCGGGTGGGAAGCGGTGAGTTGGTCGTCAGTGTGAGGGTCATGTGAATAGGAGATGAAAGCATGTGGGAAGATGTGGAGCCAGATGAAAACGTTGGCGGAGAATTGAACGCAATGGAGACTTGGGGCTGAAGCCCTATGTTCCTCTAGGAACTGAAGGAAAAAATAATAATAATAAATAATCAGAGTAATGAACAAATTTTGTGGATAATCCCTCCTAGGTGATCTATTTATAATATTTATACTTATTCAGACATTCCAAGTAACTTTATAATTACTAAAAAAATTTCCCATAGACTGTGTGTGTCAGTTATTTGACATTTGCATACCCTTGATATTGATTTTGACCTTTACTATTCGCCTCTGTCCTTGTTTAATCTCTAATTGTACTACTTCGCTGTGTCATTGTGTGCACTGACAATGTGTTGTTTGACGATATGAGTTTGTTTGAGTGAATGAAGGTTATTCTGACCTGGGACGACTATCTACGGGAAGCCTTGGTGTGTCATTCTTGTGGACATAGCTTTTGATCCCACCTCGTTGTGAATATTATATTTGAACTTTGGTTAACTGGTTTTGTCTTGCAGTGCTTGTTTTGTATTTAGAAACATGCATTGCCTATACAGATGTGTCACTTCAGTGTTGAGTAAAATTTATGTCTTGATGTAATCACTATAAAGTAGAACGGCTAAAATATTGTAGAATGATCGTCTTTTTCATTTCTTTGGAGCGTTTCGTGATAGTGCGTGTCACAACAAGTTCTGTCGGCTATACAATGGAACGTAGACATTAATTTCGTGCATTCAGACGATATATATATATATATATATATGGTTCCCTTGGGTTCCTAGTGGAACATAGGGCTTCAACTGCACGTCTCCACTTGCTTCTGTCTTCTGCTGTTCTTTTCACTTGCGTCCATGTTATTCCATACTGTTTCATCTCCTCCTCACACGATCTCCTCCATGTCACCCTTGGACGTCCCACTCGCCGCTTCCCTTTCGGGTTCCACTCGAGGGCTTGACGCGCGATGTCACTCAACGGCCTTCTCAGCGAGTGTCCAATCCATCTCCACTTCCTCCTGCATATTTGTTGGGCGATTGGTTCCTGTTTCGTTTGTTCCCATAGCTTCTTGTTTGTGATTCTTTCTGGCCATCTAATCTTCAGTATGGAGCGAAGACAGTTGTTGATAAAGGTCTGCAACCTGTTGAAAATATTCTTGGTGACCCGCCAAGTTTCTGATCCGTAAAGCAAAATTGACTTCACGTTTGTATTGAAAATCCGAATTTTGTTGTTGATGGTGAGTGACGAAGATTTCCAGATTGGTTTCAGGTTGATGAATGTGTTTCTCGCCTTCCCGATTCTCGATTTGACATCCTCGTCCGTTCCTCCTGTGGTTGAGACAATGCTCCCCAGATAAGTGAAAGAAGTAACCTCTTTCAAATCCCTCCCGTTGATGGTGATTGGCACTGGATGTTGCTGCTGTTGTTGTTGTTGGTTGGTTATTTTCATAACCTCCGTCTTGTCTATGTTCACCTGGAGTCCTGTCTTTGCTGCTTCTTCGACCAGTTTGTCGGTTTTTGCTTGTAAGTCTTCGATTTTGTGTGACATCAAACATAAATCATCCGCAAAATCCAGGTCTTCTAGGTTCTTCACGTCGGTCCAGGATATCCCTGTCTTCTCGTTTCCCACTGTCTGACGCATAATCCAGTCCACCACAAATAGGAATATCATTGGTGATAATAAGCACCCTTGTCTGACTCCTGTGTTTACTCCAAACGCTTCGCTGAGTTTTCCGTTGTGGATCACTTGACATGTGCCGTTGTCGTACAGTTGTTGAATAAGGTTGATGAATATTTGCGGTACGCCGTAGTACTCGAGTAGTTTCCAAATTACTTCGCGGTCAACGCTGTCGAAGGCCTTCTCAAAGTCTATGAAGTTGAGGCAGAGGTTTGATTGCCATTCCATGCTTTGTTCGATGATGATGCGTAGAGTTGCAATTTGGTCAGAACATGATTTGCCTTTCCTGAATCCAGCTTGTTCTGGTTGGAGTTCTGTATCCAACGCGTCCTTGATTCTCTCCAGGATGATGCGACTCAGGATTTTACTTGGCGTCGACAGGAGCATGATTCCTCGCCAGTTCTTGCAGAGTCCCAGGTCGCCCTTCTTTGGTAGTTTCACCAGGTAACCTTTCCTCCAGTCAGTAGGCACCTTTCCCTCTTTCCAGATCTTTTGCAATAATGGAGTCAGCATATCTGCCGTCGTTTCTGGGTCCGCTTTCAGTGCTTCCGGGGGTATTCCATCTGGTCCAGCTGCTTTTCCAGCTTTCAGAAGCTTGATTGCATTCATGACTTCAGTTTTCGTTGGAGGATTGGTGTCAACTTGCAGTTGTGTACGTGCTGTTGTTGGTATTACTGGACGGGTTGTAGGTGGTGGTCGGTTCAAGAGTCCTTTGAAGTGGTCCGCCCATTGTTTAATCTGTCTTTCTTCTTTGGTAATTGGGTTCCCTTGGCTGTCTTTTATAGGTTTCACTTGTATTGATCTCTTCCCGGATAGAGACTTGGTTATCTGATATAGTGTCCTCAGGTCCCTTTTGCCTGCTGCCTTCTCAGCTTCAGTAGCCAGGTTGTCGTAGAATTGTCTTTTGTCCTTCCTGGCACTCTTCTTCACTTCTTTGTCCAGTGCTGTGTAAGTTGAGCTCAGCGTCTCTTTCTCTTGTCCATCTGTGCATTGAATCATTTTCTCTTTCACCATTCTCCTTTTCCATATTAGCTTCCAAGTGTCCGTTGACAGCCATTCCTTGTCTTGTTTCTTCTTTCTTCCTAAAAATGTTGAACACGTTTCGTTAAAAATTACCTTCAGAGAGTTCAAATAGTCTTCCATGGATGATTCCTCAGTGGTGCCACGTAGTGTTTCCTGCTTTGCTCTGACAGTTGCAGTGAAAGTGTCCTTTGTGGTTGTGTCCTTCAGTTTCTGCGTGTTGAACTTGCATTGTGGCCTATCCCTAGCTATCCTCGAGGCTTTTAGCTTCACCTTGAATGTCCCTTGTACTAGATAGTGGTCTGAACCCACATCTGCTCCTCTCCTCGATCTTGTGTTCAGTAGGCTCCGTCTCCACTTCCTTGAGATTGAAATGAAGTCTATCTGGTCTTTGGTGTGTCCATCCGGTGAAATCCATGTTGCCTTGTGTATATCCCTGTGTTTGGACACACTGCCACCAATCACCAAATCATTGAAAGCGCAGAAGTCTGAGAGGAGTTCACCATTTTCGTTCATTTCACCGAGGGCCTGACGACCCATGGTGAGTTCTCTTCCTGTATTGTCTCCTCCCAGTTTCGCATTCATGTCACTCATCAGGATTTTGATATCACTCTTTGGGACGTTGTCCATTACTGTTTGTAGTTGACTGTAGAAATCCTCCTTCTTCTCATGTTCTGAGGCGTTTGTAGGCGCGTAGCACTGAATGATTGTAACCTTTTCTCCTTTTGAGTTGAACCTGGCTGTCATTATCCTGGAGGAGATTGGTTCCCACTGCATGGGAGCTTTAGCCGCTGTTGGTGACATCATGATGCCTACTCCCTCGGTGTGCTCGTGATTGTCCTCTGGGTGACCGGAGTAGATTATTGTCTCTCCAGTTGATAGTTGGCCCCTTCCACATCCGTTCCATCTGCTCTCGCAGATTCCCAACACTTCTATTCTATATCTCCTCATTTCTGCGGCTACCTGAGCAGCCTTCCCAGCTTCGTACATTGTACGAACATTCCACGTCCCCATCCTTATTTTCGCTTTCATCGAAAGAAGGCACATCGGCTGACTGGCTTCCCGAAGGCTTTCACCAGCCCGCGTCATTTCACTTCCCTGATTCCAGCGAAAAATAAGGTCACTATTTGTAATTTTAGAATTTTGAATATATTTGTGCGTTGAAGTTTTAGTAGCAATTTGGTTAAGTTTTGGGGGTGGAGTTGCTAGCACCACGCCCCAACCCTCCCTCTTTATCCGGGCTTGGGACCGGCTAGAATACTAGTGACCTAGTAATCTAGGCGAGGTTGCATTCAGACGATAATTGAATAAATTTGATTTGGTAGTTACAATTGATTATATATGATAAGACTTTGTTATCATCAAGACAAATGAAAGTTGACGTAAACATTCCAAAATTGTAGATGTTGTAGACACTTCGTGAACATCTTATCAAGAAAAAATGATCATTTTCTTTTCACTGACTTTATAAATCCCACCACTTTTCAGAACAGATTCATTTTGCTTTCTATTCACAGGAACTGCTTGAGTCTGTTGACAAAGATAAAGATGGATACGTATCTGAAAAAGAGTATTTAGGTGAGTTTTTGTATATTCAAGTGGTACTGGTATTATTTGTCTCAAGTTAAAATTTACATTAATCTGAGTTTCTCCTAGACTCATTATAATGGGTAGAAATGGTCGGTCTCTGTTGGCACTTGAGTGCAGTGTTCGACTCTCAGTGGCAACACCATCACTTGTTGCACAGGTACATATGGCCAACGAGTCCCGAATAGAACAAAACGAGTATTCTAGATTCCACTGTTAGTCGCTATCAGCTAAAGTGATTTGAGTATACTCACTTATTCCAGAGTAGCAATATACCTATGGCTTAAATATCCTTTCTCTTCACACTCCATATGCATTGATAAAAAAACCTGATGCACTGGGTAACGAATGAACCTTTTTCAAATGGCATTTTCAAACAAATTTATGCAGTGATTTTCACCTCGATCTAAAATCAAGTAAACAATAATTTAAAACTATACAGCATTGAATGGTTATTTTGTTCAATGGAATATTAACACCGCTGCAGTTAATCTATCCTATAATTGGATGGAGGATTTCATCATGAGCTGACATCAGTTAGAAAACCCCTTGGAAAATCAACTAGCAGTACTGGTTAGCTGCTTCGTCCCAGTTTGGGACTCTTCATCAGTACGCACTCACCTAGCGGGATTCGAACCCAGAACCTTCTTGTACAAGGTCAGCTAGGCCGTAGACCATTGAGCTACTGGGACCGGAACCAATGTCCGGCCCATATTCTAACTTCTACCAATTCGCGACATAGCGCGAACATTTCGCAATGACGAAACAGCTGTCCAATACTCTCAGCTGGTTTTCCAGTGGTTCTCTAATTGATGTCACCTCATGATGAAATCCTCCATCCAGTCACACAAAATCCCTACAAAACCAATACTTGAAAATATCGTATAATTGTCAAATTTCATGACAAATGTATAAGTGCCCATGAAAAAATGCCCTTAACAACTATCTGCAACTTTCAGCTAATTCTATCAATAATTATCTCTTTTAAAATTTGAATTATCTTAACTTATTTAACTCATAAATTCTCTTCAACATTTTTGAATTTATCTCTGAGATGATGTCTTTTTTGTCATATAATGATTTTCTTACTTCTAAAGTTTACATATATCACATCTTGGGAATTATTCGTTCGCCAAGCCGAAAGCATAGTTTACTGACTATCCACAATGTAATGTTAAGTATCAGATGGTTTGAGGCAATCGGTCACAGGAAGCCTTGGCTGCACCTAGGGTTTGTGCTAGTTGGCACTCACTAGTCAGCAAGGCATATCTACAACCTTGAAGGAACTCATGCCCCTTCTGAGATTCGAACCCGCATCACCAGTCAGTGCTGCAGTCAGAGACGTTACCACTGAGCTATTCGTGCTGGCGACTCACCTCTTGTAGGACTGTAGTGGGTACTTTGATTGGAAACTAGTAGCTAATGTGATGTGTCTAGTCCTTAAGTATCATTGTCAGTACAGTTTCATGGAAGAGTAAGTGTTTGTCTTTTTCTGACTTACCTGATTCTAACCGGATTGGCTGCATCCTAGATACACAGTGTATTTTTTATCACCTGTCTGTCGTCAGTATATGAATTCCAACATCTCAGCACACTTTGACAGCTAGAATTTTGTACTTGAATGATTTTTTAGAAATCTATAACTTGCACATACTAGTAGCATTGCCGACAGCTGGAACTGACTCACCTGAAATCTTTCATAGTGGAGAGAATACGAATTCACTTGAGAAATTCAGACACACATTGTAAGCTAATCTGAACACAAAGTAAAGTGTAAAATACCGTTGTTCAATAAAAAAATAAGTCAGGTAGTCTGATCCAAATGACTTGTACCACTTTAGTCTGGTAAGGAGTAATCTTTATCCGTTGACTGAAACAAGAAAGTCCAACTAATCACAGCTGAGCTACACAGTTGTGTCTTCTGCAAATTAAGTAAATTTCGACGTATGTGTACAGAAAATTTCAAGTGTCGGTTAAATGATAGTTACTTTTAAGTGAGTAAAAAGAAATTTAGTTGGTCCACTTGAACAAAACTCTTCTTATTTTGTAATGGATAAAACAAAACGTATCTATTAATGTATATGTAAAACTTGGGCATTGTGGTAGTAAGTAATTCCATATTAGTTTGTTCATAAGATGTATCGCAGAGTGATGAAACAGTATTTTGTACTGGATGACAGTTTCAAACACAATTCACTATTGTTCGTAGTCATTCCATCAGTTATTATCACACGACTTCAAAACTGGAGTTTTATAATTTTCTTTGTCCTCTCCTATTTGTCGTTGTTGGGGTAGTGGAATTTTCCAGATGTCCAAATGGACAGGTGTTGAATCATTCCTATTACACGTATTTGCACTTTGTTTCTAATCCTAGTTTTACTGACGTTGGATTGGTGAAACGTTTAAGTAATACAACATAAAAACCAAGTATTACACGAAAAAGCTAAGACAGGAAGTGAGGCATATAAGAGAAGTTTTGAAACTTGACAATTATTATGATAAATTAGTCAGAAAGTATGTAGGGAAATGTGAAAATAAAATAAGTAATGATAGTAGTGATAGTGATAATAATAATAATATAGATAACGACATGCATGTCAAACTTGCTCAGGATAATGTCAACACCAACAATAAGGAATCTAAATCATCAGTACTGCTAACATTCAAGGAAGGAACCTCGGAAACCTTAGGCAGGAATAAAAGTGGCTGGTATTCAAACCCACAAACTCAATTAGGAACAAGCTTTGTTGGCTAAAGGATCGCTCCTGTGGAGCCTTTAAAACAAAACAATTTAGATTATCTAATGCCCTGCCTGGAATGATTGTCAGGTCAAATACATAGGTCAGAGTAGTAGAACAGAGGCAGTGAGTTAGTCTAGCCAAGCATAAAAACCTAGCGATATCTAGATTAGCTGACCAGAATATGATAATAAATCTAGAGAATAGTTCAACTATAGCACCCACCATATGCAATCAAACACAACGCAACCATACAATAGGATGGATGGGATAAGATGACAGTTTTGAAATCTAATGCAAGAGTAGGGTGGAGGGAGAGATTGATAACAGAAGCCTTGTTTATCGAATCAACTGCGAACACGTGTAACAGGAATTATTCAACACCTGTTCCAGATATCTGGAAAATTCTACTACCCCCAACGGCGACAAATAGGAGAGAAGAATGAAAACTACCAAACTCAAGTTTCGAAGTCGTGTGCTTATAATTGATATGATTATCAGTAATAATAAATTTGTGTTGGAAACGTCATCCAGTATGCAGTAATACTGTTTCACTGTGTGAAACATCTAATAAACAAACTAATATTAATAAGTATCTATAGTGTTCCTAGCCAAAAGTGGAAAGTAAGAAAGAAAGGAACAAGTTGAAGTCATTTAGCATTTTGATAGGCTATCCGAATACGTATGACTTTGCCTGGACTGGAGACCAATTAGGTAATAAGAAGATATACGAAATTCTTGACAGTAAGGATTACGTCTATAGATCTTTTCAGAATCCTCTGTTTAGCGTATAACAGGTATAACAGCCGGAAACATCAGTAATATTTAAAAATAACAGTTATATGAGAAACTAATCAAGTATGATGGAAAATCAAATACATCTATAGTAAGACTTATAGAAGGAAAAATTCAATTGGGTCTCCAGTTGTCCAGATTACAAAGATGGCGAACCTATCACTGTTTTCAGATGACCACACTAAACACACAGAATACTAGACACAATAACTAACGTAGAATAACAGAAAACGAAATGACAGTACGATCGTTTATTCCTCCAGGGATTGCAAAACAGAATTACAAGTTCTTTTGTCGAATAAGCGTTCATAGAATATACAACAATACGTCTGATTGTATGTCTCAATTCCTTCGCCAACCATCATACAACTAAGCAACGTTAACCGCTGTTATATCCCACCAAGTGGAAACCAGTTGAAATAAACAAACATTCAATGTTCACTAACACTGATATGGGTAGTAAATAAGTGAACACTTTACAAAGCAGCTTTATATTGGTTCATACAATCATATCACTTTTACTTCAGTTTCCACTCACGACACAGTGTGTGTTTTCACTATTAAATAGGATGCACTATAACACAGCGTATAATCACTAAACAGCTACATTCTACGCTGCATAGACTAATTTCTTTCTCCAGTAATGCCTTTCCAATGTAAAATTCAAACTACCTGGATATACCATTTAGTCTGCTTAGTTTGTTTGTAATGAAAGTTTCTATTTATCCTACTAGAATCGCTCCTGATTGCATCTGAGTTTTAAGGAGATAGTGGTTGGCTTATGGAATTAAAAGGCAGTTACCACTATATTTAATGAAACGATTTTTCACAACACAATGTAATTAACGTTACACGTTGTTTGCGCATGTGTTACGCATGCCTAGCAATCCATCGCCTCCCTCGAAGGGCAATGTTAGCTGACATAGAGTCAGGGTGGAAAAGAGCCACTGGTGGTCAAACCAAAACATGGCCTCGTCAGTCGATGAAATCCACAACAGTTAGTTTAACCAGCCATGTAGAGAGGTGTAGACTTCCTGAGTGGTTGGGGTCCTCGAGACGGTAAACACCAATGACAGCTGGAGACAATTGGTGATATGTCTCAAAATCGTTCTGAATGGCTGTCGGAGATGCATTCACTCCCTGTGAATTATAATACCCAATGAAACTATAAATTTCTTCGATATTATTATTCTTTATGCCTCATTTTTCTGTCCAATGTCTTTAGTTTGCGTTTCTTTTTGCTTTCTTCTCTGGCTTTGTGTGATGAGTGAAGCTTGGCGACTCGAACTGCTGCACATCAGTGCAAAGTTCTATGTTGAAACCAGTCAGTCAGTCACACATTGTTTGCAATAATCAAGTTCTTGTGCGTGGCTTGCTTTCTAACATTCTATGAATGTGATTACTACTGGCAGTTATACAGTGATCATAGCTACCCTTGTTCATTAGAATTCCTTAAACCTCCACTGATAGGACATAAACCTCGGTAAAATCTAGACTGATTTTCGCTATCTAAAAAAAATTAATAATGTTTTTATGATCAATTATATTATACCCAACAGCTGATCTTGCGCGTGCCTATCAAAGCACTCCACTGAGCGAGAATGAACCTGAACCAGAATGGGTTGAACGTGAACGAGGTCAATTCCGTCGATTCAGAGATATCGATCAAGATGGTAAAATGGATAGGGCAGAAGTTGGTGAATGGATAATGCCGACAAACTATGATCCAGTCGATGCAGAAACAAAACACTTATTTTATCATGCTGATACTAATAAAGTCAGTTTAACTTAGGTTTTTCTTTTTTTGATAAATATTTTGTGCGTCAGTGGTTCAGCGATAGAATTCCAGCTAGCCAGACACGTAATTCACGTATGATTCCTGGACAATTTTATTATTTCCTTCACGTTACCCAGTGGAACATAGGACTTCAAGCTATTGGCTTGAAGTTTCTGTAGCAGTGTTTATTTTACAGGATGGGTTTGCTAGCTTCATGCCCAACCTTTCCTCTTCACCAGCATTATTTCTGGCTTAGCGAGGTAAAGGAGTGCGCCGGCTGGGGATCGAACCCCAGACCATGTGCATGGTCGGCGAGCGTCCTAACCACTATGCCACCGACGCACACGATTCCTGGACAATGGCACTTCTAAACCTCGACTAGTTGGCAGTAAGCTCGGTAAACAGGGAAGTTTTGGTGTGAGGCTAGCAATCCCACCATTTTGAAAACACAAGTGCTACTGGAACTTCAAGCATCAAGCTTTATGTTCCACAGGGAAGTCATGAGAAGAAAAAAATTATCTGAAGTGAGCTGAGAAGATAGTATGTTACAGAAAAAGTGTATCAATTCAAGTTGTCAACCTTCGGAAAAATAGAACTAGCAATTTATACATCTTGCATTTGAAATCATTTAGTTGCTTTTTTTGAAAAACACTTTCATTAATTAAGATTTCAATATATTCTTGGCATTTTCAGTTTAAAAAGAGAAGAAGCAAAATTACTTTTATAATCCTCTTCAGATATGATGGGGAAGATTTGTAGCTCAGGTGAACGATATTGATGTGGTTGTGTTCTCTGAGCTGGATTGTTTATTTGAGAAGCCTTCATTGCCCCCTAATAGGCAACATCTTCACCACATACTTCAATTCGTTGAAGTCACCTTTCAGATTTCTCCACGAATTCAGTTTATAAGTCATCTGTCCTGGTGGGTGACCATCAACGTCGTGATTGGTTGTGTGTTTTGTGTGTTTCCACACCCTCTAGACAGCTACTTGTATTGTATTGTATTGCATTGTATTGGAACTGATTGTTTCCTTGACTTGAACTTTGACCCCTTGTATGTGAGATTTCCTTCTTATCGGTTAGTAAATTTCGTCTATATCAATGTGTCTATTGATTGACGATTCACTGGATTACCGGGGAGGCTTCTAAAAATTCACTAGAACTCTTAGTGTTCCCTCTGTCTAATATTTGATCGTGGATATCCACGGAATTTCATGAAAAGACATGTACCCTCAAGCCAACCTACCAAACCAAAGGCACCAGAAATCACCACAAGTTTCTTCAAACCTTTGGGAATTGAAGTCGCACACAAACCAAATAAATCACTTCACTCAGCTGGCTCTATGTCAACCCAAAGACTTAACAACGAATAAAGATAAAACCAACATAATCTACAAAATAAATTGCAACAACTGCGAAAAACACTACATTGGCCAAACTGGACATCCCCTTCGTTTTAGTATCCATGATCACAAGCTAGCCGTCAAAAGACGTGACATCCACTCTGTCATATCGCGTCACTGCACACAGATAACCACAGACATCAATTCGACTGGGACAACCAACGTTCAAATATTACACAGAGAAAACACCAAGAATTCTAGAGAATTTTCAGAAGCATGCCTGGTATTCCAGTGAATCGTCAATCAATAAGCACATCAAGATAAATAAAATTTACCCACCGATAAGAAGAAAATCTCACACACAAATAGTCAATCTTCAAGTCAAGGAAACAATCAGTTCCATTACAATACAATACAAGAGGGTGTGAAAACACAAAAAACACACAACCAATCACGACGTTGATGGTCACCCACCAGGAGAGATGACTAATAAACTAAATTCGTGGAGAAATCTGAAAGGTGACTTCAACGAATTGAAGTATGTGGTGAAGATGTTGCCTATTAGGGGGTAATGAAAGCTTCACAAATTAACTATCCAGCTCAGAGAACACAACCATATCAAAATATTCCTCTTCAGAAGTACGTCTGCTAGAATATTATGTCACAATAAAAGCTGTTCCTATGTATGAACTAGCTGACATAAAGCTTGAATTTTGAATTTTTTCAATCAGGCATTAAGTTCTCTGTGTTGATATCTTTCGGCATTTTCACCAATAACAGAGATTCCCTGTATCTTTGAATATACTCGCATTTAAAGTAGATCAAATCTGTACGGCATAAAGTCTCAGGAATTCAGTCGAAAAATAAATTTAACTTCTTATGTAAATGAAAGCCAATCTCATCTCTATTGTAACCTGTTTTTTTTTCATACTTTCACCTTCTTAGGATGGATTATTATCTGAAGAAGAAATTATCATGAAACGTGACATCTTCGTCAGTAGCCAGGCTACAAATTATGGAAGCGCACTTCAACATCATGAGGAACTTTAAATCTAGCACAAATATTTTAACAGACTTTCAAAAGTCGTAACACTTGAAACTTTTATTAATTCAGTGAAGTGTTTTCATTTTTTGGAATTTTCGGGTGTGTGTGTGTGTGTGTTTCCTTTTCGGAATGTCTACAGTATCTCGTTTTTATAAGATGGAAAGGCATCCAATTGATGTATCTGATTATGTGAAAAGAAAATTTAACTTATCCGTTGGTTATTTGGTGTTGTTGTTTTCTTCTGTCTCTTCTGAAATTGTCTTTCTTTGAATTTGCCTTTCTAAGTAATTTGCATATCAATGCATTCTTGTCAATTATGCTTCAAGTTATGCTGGTTCGTTAATATAAAAAGAAGGAAAGTAAACTGGACATTCTTCAGGGTTTACAATCTCGTTTTAGTGTTAAGATGGTATCTAAGTACTCAGGATAATAATTCCGTCATCAAACTAACAATTACACTGGATTTTAGATTTTCCAGTCGATTGATTAGACCGAAGTGCTCTATCTCAGGTTGACATGTCGGCTTATTGCGCAGATGATTTGACGATGTCTGGGCATTTAATTAGAAGTTAATTGGTGGATGACGATTAGCAGTGGAATGCATGATGTGCATTTCGTCCTATTTGGTGCTCGCTGGTCAGCTGGATGTACCTGCATTCTCCAGTGAGTGATGATGATCCCACCGGGGCTCGAACCCAGTGCCCATAGTTTCAAACGCCTAAGCGTTATCCACTAGACCACTTGGGCCACGAGATCTGGCCACCTCTTGTGCAACGGGTCATATTGATCATTTAATTGAGAACGAGTACTTCGGTTCAATCAGTCAACGGGACTCTCGCCTACCATGCACATGGTCCGGGGTTCGAACCCCTGCCGGCGCACACCCGATATCTATGGTATGCCTGAATTTGGGCAACCGATATCCATGCTGAAAGTTCCACACTTGTACTGAAAATACGGTGTGGAAATCAAGCTGTAAATCAAAAAAAAAATCTAAAATTCAATTTAATAATTAATATGACTCGTGGCACAAGAGCTAATAGCTCTCGTGGCCCAAGTGGTCTAATGGATAACGCTTTGGCGTTTGAAACTATGGTTGCTGGGTATGAGTCTCAGTGGGAACATTATCACTCACTGGGGAATGCAGGTACATCCAGTGACGAGTCCCAAATGGGACGAAATGCGCATCCTGTATTCCACTGCTAATCATCATCCACCAATTAAATTTAAAGCTAACAATTATTTTGCAAAGGTAGTTAAGTAGATCATATTTTTGTATGTTCATCGGGTAGATTTCTTGGAAGAAGGAAGGAAAGGAAAGAAGGATGCAATAAGTACATGCAATTTGGCAAACCCACCTTTGACATCTCATTGAGAAGCCATTCACCTACTTTCTATTGAACTAATGGACAAGTTACCTCATGAAACAGGATCAATTTAGTGAAGCATATTTGTTACTTTTGACAATTTGCGAAATATTGCTATCGGAATTCAGTATTATCAAAAGTTAAATAATCAAGGGTCCAGGCTAACTGATACCATATAGTAGCCTTTATAAGCTACAGTTGCAATGTTTTATAATACACTAGTATGAGACAATAATAGTGAAAGATAATTCTGAGTAAACAACCTCAAATGTGGAGAATTAACGCCTAAACTGAAAATGAATGCTTACTAGCAATCCAACCATTTTTCCTTTTAGTCTAATGAGATTTATCTGTTACAATGATGACGACAAAATAGCCCATATTAGTTTGTTTATTATATATATCACACAGTGAAACGGTATTACTGCGTACTGGATGATGTTTCCAACACAAATTTATTATTATTCATAATCATATCAATTATAATCACACGATCTCAAAACTTCATTTTCATAGTTTTCTTTGTTCTCTCCTATTCGTCATTGGGTTAGCAGAATTTTCCAGATACCTAGAACAGGTGTTGAATCATTCTTATTAAAAGTGTTTGCAGTTGATTCGATAAACAAAGCTTCCGTTATCGATATCTCCCTCCACCCTGTTATATTAGATTTCAAAACTGTCATCTTATCTCATCCATCCTACTGTATGGTTGTGTTGTGTGTGATTGCATTTGGTGGGTGCTATAGCTGAACTATTCTCTAGATTTCTTATCTTATTCTGGTCAACTAATCTAGATTTTGCTAGGCTTTTATGCTCGGCTAGTCTGACTACACCTCACTGCACCTACCTGACTGCATCTAAATCATCAGTAGTAATTATGTACAACAAAGGAACCTCGGAACCCTTACGCAAAATTCTTAACAAGGAAGGAATAAAAGTGGCTGGCATTCAAACCCACAAACTTAATTAGAAACAATCTTTGTCGGTTAGAGTATCAGTGCTGTGGAGCCAACTAAACAAAACAATTTAGTCTATCTAATACCCTGCCTGCAATGATTGTCAGGTCAAATACATAGGTCGGAGTAGTAGAACAGAGGCAGTGAGTCAGTGTAGTCGAGCATAAAGACCTATCAAAATCTGGATAAGTTAACCCGAAGAAGATAATAATTCTAGAGAATAGTTCAGCTATAGCACCCACCAAATGCAATCACACACAACACAACCATACAGTAGGATGGATGAGATAAGATGAAATGCAAGAGTAGGGTGGAGGGAGAGATTGCTAAAAGAAGCCTTGTTTATCGAATCAACTGCAAACACGTGTAATAGGAATGATTCAACACCTGTCCCGGACGGATATCTGGAAAATTCTACTACCCCAACGACGACAAATAGGAGAGAACCGAGAAAACTACCAAACTGAAGTTTCGTAGTCATGTGATTATAATTGATATGATTATGTGTAATAATGAATTTGTGTTGGAAATGTCATCCAGTATGCAGTAATACTTCTTCATCACTGTGTGATACATCTAATAAACAAACTAATATGGAATTACCTACCATCACAGTGCTCAGGTTTTACACATATTTCAAGACAAAATAGCCCCATAAAGGATATTGTAAACGCTCAACGTTAAAATTCTGAAGTAGATTTTAAGGTGGTGTGACATATGAGTTCCGGTAAGCAAATAAATTTATCATTCGACACAAATCTCCTTGAAATAATTTCCTTATGTTATAAAAACTCTTGAACGATTATTCTTGTAGTCTGGGTAATTGCGCTTTTTAACCAGTCAGTAGTGCTTTTGGTGGGTAATCCCACAGTAAAATAACAAACCAGTTATTTTTCAAAAACTTCGAATGCTGTTACAATTCAGATTACCATTATATGCTATTCTAACAGCACCTTTTAGAAATACAACGAGAACAACAGCAGATGGTTTTGTAAATCGAGAAGTTAATTGGTGGGCGGTGACTGGCACTGGAATCCAGGATGCGCATTTCGTCCTATTTAGGACTCGTCGTCTGTAAATCATTGTGAATCCAAAAATGTTTAGTCTCATTCTTCTGTTTAAGAATATCATGGGATAGATGTCGGTAACAGTTGATTTATTACAATAGGAATAGTCCGTTGATAGGTCGGATCAGAAAACTTGTAGAGGGCGAATAAAATTGTCGATCATTTATTTGTTCAGACTTTTATTTTAGCACAACAGTGAAATCAAAAGTTCTAAGATATATATATGATGTGTCAGCGTTTAACCCGAGTAGCTTTATTAAGGAGAATCGATTTAACACGGCGAGTTGCCATGAAAAGCCTAGGTTACCTAACGAATCAAAGTACCAGCCTACGTATCTTCTGTCAGTTACTCTAACAACGTAGCAGATCTCCGTTCTATACCGATTGTTTGACTGTAAGACTTTAATCACAGTGGGTTAAAGTCAAATCACTTATGTTCACATAACATTTAATAGTGTGAAACATTCCCATATCATGAATTAAAAGTCAGTCTGAATGAAGAATATTCTTTTGACAATAATTTCTCCTCTTCAGGTTCTTACAATTATACAAACATAATATTTGTTGTCGTTACAATAATGGCCAGTTATGCGATGGATACATTTTTACGTAGAACAACAGATTAGTACTCATTGGGTGTCAAAATAAATAGTATTTTTGTGACAAACGTGCCAAGGTTGAAATTGATTAAAAATATTGTCAAATGGGAGAAAGTGGTATTGATTAGTCATAATAGATTCGTAGAAATTAAGTGCATAGAAAGCTCGATTCTGTCACACTCCGTCAATACTGGACATCTCATCAACGCCAACACAGCTTTCAGGGTTATATACAGAATTCTGAAGTCGTCATCACGTACAGTTCGCTTACGTCTACTACACATAGCTGGAGCTGTTGTAATAAGATCGACTGAACCGGAACTTTGTATCCAAAAAGAACACGTCCAGACGCTGTTCCTACTGTGGCCAAACTTGGATTGAGTCTTCTTCTTCTCACCAAGAGTGCTTCTTCCCCTTAACCCTCTTGGTTTTTTTCCTTTGCTTAATATTACAAATTTTATTATTGGTCCAAATTTATAACCTTCGTGCAAACATTGTCAATACTATCGAATTTTTCATTTATACTATCCGGCTTCATTTCACACATTTGTTATTTCATTATGAACCTCTCATTGCAGTCTCCTCTTTAATACATACCACTCTGTACTAGCCACTCACCTCACACCTTTTGTAACCGTGACCTGACTTACCAGTTTTCCTACCCCAAACTCTACAAATCTATCATGACTAATCACCACCATTGTCTCCCATTTGACAATATTCTGTAGTCGACTTCAGACTAGCACGTTTGTCACACAAATACGACTATTCATTTTGACACCCCATGAGTACGTAAGAAATGTATCCGCTGCATAACTGGCCATTATTTGTAACGACAACAAATATATTTTATAATTGTAAGGACCTGAAGAGGAGAAATTATTGAATATATATATATATACATAATACTCTTCGTTCAGATTGATAATGTTCTCCATCCTATTACTTAATTACACAGAATGTGGTGTCAGCAATTTCAAGCCTAATTTGACAAGTAAGATAATTGTCTCCAAACATCCAATGACAACAATTCAGAATGCATCGTGAGCCGTCTGACATGGTGATCTTATTCCAAACTTAACTGGTAGAATTCAGCCTACACCAAACAAAGGACTAGGCACATCAACTGGTTACTGCCTACTTTCCAATCAAAAGTTATGGACAGCATAGAAAACCAATTTTAAAAAGTTGACAGTGTATGGAGTGCGACTGGACTAAGGAAATTCACTTCATAGAAGCGACAGGTACAGTGAAAACTGTTTTCTGTGGCAGATTAGATTAGCATTTCATTAATGATATTTATAATTCCTTTCTACGCTTACCTAAATCAATAAATGATTGATCTGAAAAGAAGGATAAATACAACTTCACTATAAGTATACACACAATGAATTTCTAAAGTTTTAGTGATACTTCTGCCTAAGATAAATTTTCTTATTAATTACAGTAATATTATAGCGTGAGAGGACTACATAATCCTTCTAGGTACATCTATCAAATCAAAGGCCCCCAAGGAAAGCACAAAGAAGATCGCCCCACCATATATGTATCAAGGACATCTCAGAAATCACTGCAAGACTCTTCGAACCTTAAGGTATTGGCGTCACACACAAACCAACAAAATCACTTCACTCAGCTGGCTCTTTGTCAACCAAAACACTCAACAACGAAAAAAGATAAAACCAACATCATCTACAAAATAAATTGCAACAAGTGCGAAAAACTACATTAACCAAACTGGACATCCCCTTCATTTTAATATCCATGAACATAAGCTAGCCGTCGAAAGACATGACATCCACTCCCTCATATCGCCTCACTACATACAGACAACCACGGACATCAATTCGACTGGGACAACCAACGTTCAAATATTAGACAGAGGGAACACTAAGATTTCTAGTGAATTTTTAGAAGCCTGCCTGGTATTCCAGTGAATCGTCAATCAATAGACACATTGATATAGACGAAATTTACTAACCGATAAGAAGGAAATCTCCCATACAAGGGGTCAAAGTTCAAGTCAAAGAAACAATCAGTTCCAATACAATTAGCTGCCTAGAGTATGTGAAAACACACAAAACACACAACCAATCACGACGTTGATGGTCACACACCAGGAGAGATGATTGATAAACTAAATTCGTGGAGAAATCTGAAAGGTGACTTCAACAAATTGAAGTATGTGGTGAAGATGTTGCCTATAAGGGGACAATATAAGCTTCTCAAATAAACGATCCAGATCAGAGAACACAACCACATCAAAACCGTCCACCTGAGCTATAAATCCAAATATGTCACTTACTCTGCTTAATTACCATCATTTAAGGAAGTATGAAGCTTCCTACTTGTATACATGTTAACTTTGTAAAAAGTAGTTCTTTTCAGCTGTATCGATCGTGAGTGTGTGTGTGTAAGATGTCCATGAGTCCATTTTTCATTGTAAATCAGAAGAATGATATTAGGTTATCAGAAATTAACTCACATTAACTTAATCCTAGAAATTGTGCCTATTTGCCCTACTGTCAAATTTTGTTGATTCTTATATAATTAATTCCCTCATTTTCACCAGGCATCCCAATGTATCGATTCCAGAGAGTGAATGGATGATAGTCATACCCTATATCAGTGAAATATTTGACGCTATTACATACACGTTGGAATCTAATAGTAGAGATTTTTGTCTTATAGATGGCCAGAATATGCATTCTTTAGTATTACATATTAGATATGCAAAATAAAACATGGAGATATTCAAGTATTTGTTTGTAGGGATTTGATTGATTGGTTACAGGATTTCATCATGAACTGCCATCGGTTAGAGAACTGGAGTACTGGACAGGTGTTTCATCCTAGGACTGATGAAGGGTCCCAAACTAGGACGAAACACCTGCACAGTACTCCAAGGTTTTCCAATGGTTCTCTAACCGATGGCAGTTCATGATGAAATCCTGTAACCAATCAATCAAATCCCTACAAACTAATACTTGAATATCAATGAGACACTCACTAGCGGCTGGCCCTATTCAGGTAGGTAGTTACCTGGTATTCTAATGGGAAGTCGTGACCAGTAGGGTGCAGCAGGTCGGGAATGAGGATAATTACTTGCCGAAGACATTGGCTAATGGTCACGCTATATCGTGAATTGGCAGAAGTTAGAATTCATGGGCTAGGTATTGGATTAGGTCTCATTGGTTCAATGATCTACGAGCTCGCCTTGTAACCAGAAGCTCCTGGGTTCAAACCTTAGCGATGGGTGCGTACCACTGAAGAGTCTCAAGCTAGCACGAACCAGCTCTCCAGTACTCCCAGTTGGTTTTCCAATGGTTCTCTAACTGATGTCACCTCATGAAGAACTCCGGTAAACAAAATATGAAGACTTGGAAATGCTATCTAACTCAATAAGGAAAGCAAATGCTGACTAAGAAATCATCGTCGTCTTCGAAAAACATAAATACGTTTTATCCTTTATATTCAATCGAACACAAAGTGTTGCCCGATATCTTGGCTTTCCCTCCTATGTGCATGGCAAACAGATAAGGGAATATAATCCCAAATTTCATTTTCAAAGTGTATTTTGTAAACTATGAGAAATTATACAAGTGTATGACAAAAAATGTCTCTTCAGTACTTTGTTAGTGAAAATAACCAACCAGTATTATTTGTCATTAAGATCGCAGCCCGAATTTACGAGTGAAGATTATCATAATACTTCAACCTATGCAATAGATTCTAAACAAAAATATAACCAATTGAAATGTATTTTTTAACACATACTTACAGAATTGTGTTTTGACTGGATGCAATAATTCTACTAACCATTTAGCAAGTTTATGCGTTGGGGATTTACACATTGACACAATATAGGATGTAGAGGATTATTGAGTTTATGTATTTTTGGCAAACCATACATATGCGGAAATTTACATTCTGATGGTTTCAAAGAGTCAAATTTATTTTTTGCTTATAGCATTTAGGCCACGAAGCTTCACTAGACTAGCTGTCATTGTGACCTGCAAAAACTGAATATCTTCTGAGGAGGGATTACGGCCAAATTTGTCTTTATCATCAAGAATAAACTTCATTTTAGATTTGTAGTCACTTTTATTCATAATGACGACTCCAGAACCTTTATCAGGTTCCGTAATAATTATAAATTATTTAAATTAAATGATTAATGAAAATCCGAATAAATCTGCTGAAGAAGCTGTGGCTTACACAGCGAAACTTTCAGAAAAATCTTGTTTTGATTTTCTTAACACGCTGGGATTAATTTAAATAATTTATAATGAATCAGTCTGACTCGGCGCTCAAATTATTCCAGGAAGTTCGTAACACCTACGGCCTGGAAACCTATAATCCGTAATAATTAGATTAGAGTTCTCCCGTAGCTCTTTCAAGGCTTTGAAACGCTAGGAATTTAATCGCCAATGCATAAACTTGCTAAATGGTTAGTAGAATTATTGCATCCAGTCAAAACACAATTCTTTAAGTATGTGTTAAAAGATACATTTGAATTGGTTAATTTTCTTGACGATATTAATATTTTGAATAAGAATATGTACGCTTTTGATGTAAACACGTTATTCAGAAATATAACCACTTTAATTCACAATCTAAAATAACACTAAGTGAGCGAAGCTACTAAAATAGACATTCACTGATAGTAATCTTGCAGATCACGTTAGCCGTTTATGTAAACATTGACAAGGTTTTATGAAATCAGTGTACTTAATGAGCATTTCTTCACACAAGAAACCGCCTCAGAAATCAGTGTTTCGAATGGGTTCCAGTTAGGCTGTATCTCCCACTTGATACACATCGTCTGTACATATATATATATATAATAAGCACACTAATAATCCGGACCGAACGCCTATGTCTTCTGTAAGAATGATGAAACTACTGTGTATGTATATTACGGATCTGCAGTAGCAGTTCTACAATAAAGTACATCGGTGGCACAGCGTTTAGGACGCTTGCCGACCATGCATATGTTCTGCAGTTCGATCCCCACCCGACGCACACCTAATATCAATGGTCGCCCTGCTAAATTTGGGCTACTGCTATCACACACTAAAAGTTCTATTGTTGTACTAAAAATACTGTGTGGAATCAAGGTATAATAAAAAAACACAAGCTTATTTCGTCTCTGTGGGAAGAGTTTAAGGACCGAAACTAGTAGGTGCATTACTGCCAGATTTTGCAATTCGGATGGATAAAGCGATTCATTTCAGAAACTTGCATATTAAAACAAAACATGTAATACTTTACTAGTAAAAACAATAATTTTACTGGAATAATACAAGTTTCAACAAACCGATTGAAGGTTACACAGACAATATAATTGTAGAGAGTAAAACTTTATTATAAAAATGATAGAAGTATTACCGAAAACAGACAATAAAAAGGAGAAATGCAGGGTACAGAGAATTTCAGTGTCAAATTAAGCGAAATTAACATTTTCTTTAATCACATTGTGGCTAGGTAGTGAATCACGGAAGTTTAACAGCAGCCAAAGATACACGAACCCACAGTTCCACTAAGACCAGTAGTAGATTTCACCTCTCTAAATACTTATACCACTGCAAAAGGACACTCAAAATATTGTAAAAGGTTCATATGATTTCAGATTCAAAATAGAACACCAAGAAATTGATAAAGGAGACATTACGGTAAGCTATGATATTAACTCTTGATATTATTTCCAGTCTACTAGAATCAGATACAAAGCTATCACAAAGATGTCCACTGTGTCACCAGCTTGGAATTGTGTCTGGAAAGTAATTATTTTACATTTAAAGGGAATTTATATAGGTAGACAAATGGTGTTGCTAGGGGTTCACCAGTTTCCCCAATAGTCGCTAACCTTTTCATGATGAGATTCGAAGATAACATCTTTTCAAGCATACTCACGCCTAAAATATGCTTAAGATACGCAGATGATATTTTTGTAGCGCTAAAATGAGATATACACAATTATTTCTTGGAGAAACTAAACAATCTATCTCCCAGAATCCAGTTTACTTTGGAAGCAGGCATCAGACGTCCGGTGAAATACTATTTCCTGACTGTCTAGTTGAGAGGAGGGAAAACGAATATTTTAGTACATCTATCTATATTCAGGAAGAACCCACTCCAATAAATATTTAGACTTTGGATCATTACACGCCATCAGCATAAAGGTATCAGCTGTTTCAAGTCTTCTTAGATTAGCACACTATTTGATGTTAACGGATGAGAAAGAAAAGAAGAAATATCAAACATCAATGAGACTTTCAAGCGAAACAACTACCCAGAGAACTTCATCAACAAAGTCAACACAGACATTAAGTATGGTCAAAACATGAACCTCAACAGTTGTCATTCCATATAGATCACAAACGTCAGACGATATCAGAAGAGTACTCAACAAGCTCAATGTCAGAGTTTTCTTCAAAACATCAGACACACTGCGAAACAACCTCGTCCATATGAAAGACCAAATCCCGAAAGATTCTCTATCTAATTGTGTCTATAAAATAGAATGCTGGGAATGTGATGCGATATACATCGGACAAACATTTCGAGAAATCAAGGGAATCAGAAGAAATGAACACCGTAGAGCATCTGTTCGACCGCCGAGAAATCCAGTTGAACTAGAAAAGCTTGAAAAATCACCAGCCATAGGTCTACACTGTATAGAATCAGGCCACAAAATTGATTTTTGGCAATATTGAAATAATCCAGAAAAACTTCAGAAATCACAAAGAACGTCTAATATCAGAAGCACATCGTATCAAGTGGAATCCAAATTGTCTGATGAACAGGAATGATGGACTAAATAGAATTTGACCTGGTTACAACACCTCCCCCCTCCCCCATGAAGTGACAAAATCAACAGGAATGTGATAAGCAATTTCATTATGTAAACACGCTGCTTTTATAATTTTACACACTAATCAAATCCAACAATCTACACCTGGTTTTGTTATCTTTACCGATTGGCCAATTTGACAACGAAAAATGACCTCATGCTGAGAAACGATGATTAAGTTGTTATATATAAGCTGAGGAGATTTTGTGAATTCTGGTTTAATACTGCTACTTTGATAAAGCTATTAGCAGTAGCATTAAATAGTGAAACGTCAGTAAAAACGAAAATATCGTTTTGTTTTTCACTCATTGGGAAATACAAAAACTTTTATTATTGTAAAATCTACAACCAATTAAAATAAACGACCAAGATTCATGTGAACACTTATGCATGAACAATTCCAGATATGTGCATTTTTCATGTAAACTGTAGATTTTGTAAAATGAACAGTGTGGTGCCAGGATAAGCCCATCAACAGAAGATGAAGTTTATCTGAAAAGTGTGCTGCACATTTTGATTACACACTTATTTGTCAAACATATTTACACAAAAGGTAAGAGAGTAAAAAGGATTACAGTTTTTATGACTACAAGCCAAATTGTTTATAGGTTAGGGTCACAGATAAGAAGTAAGAGGAGGAAGTAAGAATTTGGGTTATGAGAAAAAGAGAAGAGGGGATGAAAATATCATTAAGTAAATTGAACCTTGGTTCTAAAACTGGATTGTCAAGGCACGTCTGGTGTAATGACAAATAATTTTCGAACGCATAAACACAGTTTTAATCGCTTTTATGACTAAGGCTTCAACGAATTTAAGTTTATTTATTATTTTTACGAGTAGATCACAGATTGATATCAGTTAGAGAACCATTGAAAACCATCACTGGAGTACTGGACAGCTGTTTCACCCTAGTTTATTAGTCTGATGCTCGCTAGTGACTTGCTACAGGATGGAGTTTCCTGGAGTTCTAGTGAGAATTCGTGACCAGTGAGGTCCATCCAGTCAAGTGTGAGGATGGATTTCCCTCCGACGAGTTTGGTTGGGGTCACACTAAATCACGAAACGGTAGAAGTTAGAATTCATGGGCTGGCCATTGATACGGGTTGGGTTCCAGTGGCTGAATGGTATACGAGCTTGTTTTGTAATTGGAAGGTCCTGAGTTCGAAACCTGGAGGTGGGTGCGTACTGCCGATGATCCCCAAACTAGGATGAAACAGCTGTCCAGTAACCCCTGGTGTTCAGTGGTTCTTTAACTGATATCAATCCGTGACCAACCCGTAAAAATAAAACTAATCCTTACAAACCAACTATAGAAAATTTATTTATTAATATCATTCCCTTGCGTTCTGAGTGGAACATAGGGCTTCAACAACACTTCTTCGTCTTCTTCAGATAGTTAGTTCCACGACTGACCAAACTCTCTCGTCTTTTCCTCACACAACCCCCTCCATGTCAACTTAGAACGACCCACTTGTCGCTTCCCATTTGGATTCCACTCGGGCGATGGCCTGGCGTATGATGTCATTCGGTGACCTCCTCAATGCATGTCCTATCCATCTCTCACATATTTGTTGAGCAATCGACTCTTGCTTTGTCGGTCTGTTCCCATAGTTTCTTGTTGCTTATTCTTTCTAGCCAGCCATTTGATCTTCAGTATGGAGCCAGCGAAGTGGGCAGCTGTCGATGAAAGTCTGCAACCTGTTGGAAATCCTTTTGGTGACACGCAGTGCAAGTTTCTGACCCGTATAGAAGAACTGACCGACTTGACATTGCTGTGGAAAATCCGAGTCTTGTTCCTTCTGTTGAGTGTAGAAGATTTCCAAACTGGTTTCAGGTTGATGAAGGAGTATCTTGCCTTTCCGATTCTGACTGGCTTTGAAATCTTCGTCCGTTCTGTCTGTAGTTGAAACGAATCTTCCCAGAAGAGCATAAACGAATTTAAGCATGTCATCCAAACCTGTTTTATATATACGGGTTTAAAGGCATTATTGAATTCAACCTTGTGACTCATCGCTGTGATGTACTTTGCTGTAAGTGATGCTGGACATCTATTTCCAGGACTAATTGTATCTGCTGTTTTTATTTATTCTTGTTCTAATATCAGATTCTGTGACACCATAGTGCACATAAGTATCCTGTCACTTACCTTAATGACTACGTACTACAGATGTTCAATAGGTGTCAATTAATACTCTCAAGACTAGATCAATTACGTTGGACAACATGGAGTGACCAATTTTATGAGCAGAATATTGTTTCACATGTCGCTAATTTGTAGGGGAAAATTGACAGACAGCTTTAAAAACATTCCTTTACGTTTATAAAGCATTTCTGTCTGCTTCAGAATCGCTTTTATTCCCTCTTCTCCGAAACTGTGTTCCGTGTGTTTGGTTAAAACAAATGATACTCCTTGCCTACAGAGAAATCCAGCAAACACAAATTCTAAACAAATTTGATTTGTATCTAATTGAATATTAGATTTTCCCGTCTATTGATTGGACCGAAGTGTTCGGTCTCAGGTTGACTCGTCGGCTTCTTGTGCAGATGCTTCGACGATGTCTGGGCATGTAATTCTGAGTTGGTTAGTGGATGGAGACTGGCAGTGGAATCCAGGATGCGCATTTCGTCCTGTTCGGTACATCCAGATGACGAGTCTCAAATAGGACGAAATGTGCATCCCGGATTCCACTGCTAGTCACTATCCACCAATTAAATTCTAACTGAGATTTGTAACCTATTAACTAGTAGTTAAGAGTGGCAGTGTTGACGCTTGCTGTATACATATATATAAACATATAAAGAATGGTAGACATTCAATAACAACAGCACTCAACGATGTCATGACCATATTACAAGGGAATCCCAACTTTAAAGCGTGCTTATTCATATCCGGAAGGTTATAAAACATAAGAAAGCTTTGATATCACCTATTATAATGCCATCCTAACCAAACATAAACAAAATCTTTGAAAGACAGGAACCATATTTTGGAATTTCCGCAAGATTTGCACAAGCATATAATTAATTTATCTGCTTGCACTCTATCCCAACTACAGTTGGAAGCATTATAGTATAGATTAAAATACAAAACTATCCGTATGAAAATTAACAGAATGGAAGTCCAGTCACAATACGAAAACCTCTATTATCAAATCTCTGATTTAACTCCTTCTAGTAAAGATAATCTGGACTGGTTTAAAGTTAAACTGGTGGACATTTCTCACCAATTTCTAAATGCCAGAATACACCAGAAAAAATGGTTTATCAAAAGAACACCACGGCACACTTAAGGAATTAATCGAAAAAGATAATCTTATTATCCTTACACCGGATAAAGGAAAAGATGGTGTCATCATGAATAATTCGAACTATCAAAATTAAATGAATAAAATCCTCAAACATCAGTCCAACTGTTAGTGTGCTGCTTGAGGAAAATGTAGATCAATCGTCAGCTTCAGATTTTACTGCCGTATGGTTTTATGAATGAAACAACTTAAAGCTATTGAATCACATACTCCTCGGCTGTATGGCCTTCCAAAGATTCACAAAACTGGGAACCCACTGAGACCTATCTTAAACATGTCTAATTCTCCACACCATAAAATCGCGAAATGGATTACAGAGGTCCTTACGCCTGTAAGAGACCCATTATCAAATCATTCTGTAAAAAGTTTATTTGATCTGACCGATATGCTAGACACCTTGAACATTGAGGAAAAGGTTATGTGCTCAGTAGACATAGAATCTTTACTCACCAATGTTCCTATTCATGAAACTGTTGATTTCATTTGCGATTACATCTCAAGCAATGGGATAAACTTACCTATTCCTGTTACTTACATCAGAGACATCATCTTAATATGTAAAGAAAATATCAGATTCACCATCCAAGAAGGGCATAGAAGAAAATCGGTGGTTTCGCGATGGGTAGCCCTCTTGGGCCCCTGTTAGTAGATACATTCATGTCGAAATTGGAAAAACCAATGCAAGATATGCTTGAAGAATTTATGCTATATAAACGTTATGTAGATGATACACTCATTATTGGTAATAATTGTAAATCTATTGAAAACTTTATTTCTCTTTTTAATCATATTCATCCAAATAAACGAGTGACTTCTGAACTCGAATCAAATAACAAACTTGGTTTCCTCGATATTACAATGACCAAAAGAGACGATGGAACGATTCAGCGGTCTATTTTTCGCAAACAGATATGGAGTGTACAATATCTTCATTTCACCAGTTTTGTTCCTATCTAGTATAAAAGTACCCTAGTGAAATGTTTGTTCTCAAGGGCCCGAAACATATGCACGAGGGACACATTGATGAATGAGCTTCGACACATACATTCAGTTTTATTAGCGATTGGTTATCTAGAAAACTTTATCAATTGTCACAGTAAGGATAGACCACATCTAGGAAAGACAGCTTCTGTACCAAAGAAAGCTATCCTTATTAACCTACCATTCAAGGGTGACCAGATAATGCAATTAACAGCTCAAAGACTTCGGTCAACCATCAAGCGCAGATTCTACGCCACACTTCTTTCCCTCACATCCTGAACACTTTCGATTAAAAGACGAAATTCTGTGGACTCTACTTCAGACTGTGTCTACAAGTTCACCTGCAGTTGCGGTGACACCTATTTAGGAACAACCAACAGAATGTTCCAATCTCGTCGAAAGGAACATGTTCCAAAATGATTGTTAAAACACGTAGGAAATCCCAATGCAATTAACCTGAATAGAAATCCAGCATCATCCATTGCAGAGCACTTATTAATGTCAGGTGACAAAATCAATATTAATGACTGCTTCACAATTATTTCACATAACTCTAATTCAAGGTTATTGAAGACGATGGAAGCACTTTTGGGGATTAATCACATACAGCCTAAACTGTGTATACAGAGAACACAATAGACTTCAACCTTCGCCTACCATGAACTGACTACATGACCTTTTAAAATATGATTGGTCATTAGTATGTACTTTTGTTTTACAAAACTGAGTAATTGTCATGTACTTTATTTTATTTTATTATTGTGAACCATGCTAGATGTAAAGCGATTGTAGAAAAACTACGAAATGATACCCTCATCTCTTGAAATTTGTCTTCTAAGTGTCTTGTTCAAATAAACAAGTTTAATATGAGAGTAAATAGTATTTCATTGATTTTCTATGAAAAGTGCGTTAATGAATATTATACATATATACTGATAAAGACGACATTTATATACCGACACATAAAAGCAGCTTATAAAGAAGTACAAATACACTAAGAAATAAAAAAGAAACAATGTACCATCCATCCATTCCTAATGGCATAAAGAATATTTTGGGAATGCTAAGAGAAAAATTGGTCTGATACAGTTGGTTGTTGAATTATTGTAGTCATAATTTTCTGTATTCACCTTTTTGACACCTTTTTGAAGGCTGATAGGAGTACGCAGGTATTATCACGACTCACAATGCATCCTGAAGACTTCATTGGAAAGTTGGCAAAAACTTTAAAGTGTAAACATTGAAGCTTTTACAGCTGGATAAAAATGTTTGCTTTATATCACAGATAACAACATTTATCTAATATTATTCGCAAATAATATTAGAAACTGTTTGTTTTGTCTTTTTGTTGTGTGGCTAATACAACTATGCATCTGAGTATCTTCAATTAATTCACAGTGGTTTAATAATTTCAACAAATGTTGCTGGAAACATTCCACGATTACCACTGCTTGCTGACTCTCCTCTATACCAATTTTCATCAAGTGCCTCAAACAGGTATACAATATCACCAGGCTGCAATTAGAAAAATACATAATAATAATAATAGCAGAGTGAGTTCATGTATTTACCGTTGTAGTAGTATAAAAATCGAATGAGAGTCAGAAACACTACTGATAATCGATCTTTCAGGAGGCTCCTGAGTGAGTCAGACCTCTATTTCTTCAGTAATACAAGAATACAAGACTTAACCGACAAGATTTGCGTTTAGTGGGTATCATTTGGAGAACCACTGAAACCTAACAAGTAAGAAACAATTACTTCATCTTAGTGAACAACTTTTCAACATTGCGAAAGTGCTTCAGTATTTATCACCATCATATATTTAAGTGAACAAGTTACCATTCAGGTACACTGAGTCACAACCTAACAGTTCACAGAATAGAATAGTCCCTATACAATGACTATAGTGAGTAATTACCGTCACTTTCTAATCAGTAATTCTACCGTTACTGATTTTTATTATTATTATTTTTTTTGATTATGACTTGATTCCACACCGTATTTCCGGTAGAAGTATGGAATTTTTATCATGTGATATCAGTAGCCCAAATTTAGTAGGCTGACCATTGATATCAGATGTGCGTCGAGTGGGGATCGAACCTCGGACCATATGCATGATTCAAGAGAGTCCTAACCGCGGTGCCACTGACGCACAGTTTTTTGAGAAGTTTGTCTAGATATATCAAATAGTAGTAATTCATTAAATGAATTCTGTTTATTAATACTTTTATTAGCATTATTGTCCCCATCATCCACAACACTACTGATAATCGATCTTTCAGGAGGCTCCTGAGTGAGTCAGACCTCTATTTCTTCAGTAATACAAGAATACAAGACTTAACCGACAAGATTTGCGTTTAGTGGGTATCATTTGGAGAACCACTGAAACCTAACAAGTAAGAAACAATTACTTCATCTTAGTGAACAACTTTTCAACATTGCGAAAGTGCTTCAGTATTTATCACCATCATATATTTAAGTGAACAAGTTACCATTCAGGTACACTGAGTCACAACCTAACAGTTCACAGAATAGAATAGTCCCTATACAATGACTATAGTGAGTAATTACCGTCACTTTCTAATCAGTAATTCTACCGTTACTGATTTTTATTATTATTATTTTTTTTTGATTATGACTTGATTCCACACCGTATTTCCGGTAGAAGTATGGAATTTTTATCATGTGATATCAGTAGCCCAAATTTAGTAGGCTGACCATTGATATCAGATGTGCGTCGAGTGGGGATCGAACCTCGGACCATATGCATGATTCAAGAGAGTCCTAACCGCGGTGCCACTGACGCACAGTTTTTTGAGAAGTTTGTCTAGATATATCAAATAGTAGTAATTCATTAAATGAATTCTGTTTATTAATACTTTTATTAGCATTATTGTCCCCATCATCCACATTTTATTACTACTCTATTACTGTTTATTAATAACATTGCTTTTCCATATTAGTTTGTTTATTAGGTATGTCACACAGTGAAACAGTATTATTTACTGGATGACGTTTCGAACAAAATTTATTGTTCATAATCATATCAATTGTGATCACACGACTTTGACACTTGAGTTTTATAGTTGTCTTTGTCCTCTCCTATTTGTCGTTTGGGTAGCAGAATTTTCCAGATATCGGGGACAGGTGATGAATCATTCCTATTACATGTATTTGCAGTTGATTCGATAAACAAAGCTTCTGTTATCAATCTCTCCCTATACCCTGTGACATTAGATTTTAAAACTGTCATCCTATCCCATCCTATTGTATGGTTGTGTGTGACTGCATGTAGTGCTATAGCTGAACTATTCGAAGA